>SDVV010037610.1:0-10819 GCA_016164225.1 Gammarus roeselii
TATATACATGGCAATGGTGCCAACGCCATTAAAAGCAGATCTCTCGCTCTGATATCGGGGTATTGTATCACCAAGTAAAGGAGGTCAGGGACAAACGATTTTCAGTCAAATTGACTATTTCGTTTTGTCTTAACTGTTCTTTACTTAAGTACTCAATTAGATATGAAGAATAAATATCAATGCGGGTATTTATTTTATAGGTTTTGTATTTGACCGTTGATTAATTTGTCATCATGCGAGCGTTCACAGGACAATAGAGATATAATCTTGATGGAAATTAATTATCCCTGTCGGCTTCATTATTTAGAAGAATTTCATCTTTTTTTTCGCGGATAGGTAAATGAATTTTTCGAATTATGTAAAATACTATTCTCTATCCTATTTGGTGGTTCAAAAATAACCATCATTGCATGGAGATATGTTGAGTGTACTGCGTGTCTCGTCGCCCGTTAGACACAAGCTTGGATCAAGGCGATTGTGCGTATATGACTATGTCTATTTGTTGACGTAAGTTCGCACATAGTGCATAACGAACGGTGTGTCATGATGTATTACACAATTCAAAACCAAATATGCTGTTGAACATTTTGAGCGAACGCCACATACGGATTTTGCGAATTTCGTAGACAGAATCAAGGAGTTATTCAGCAACTTTCTGCAGGTAAAATCTGTGAACAACAGGCTAATCGATGACCATCATTTGAGTCTGTCCTCACCGCTGCGACGTGGTTGATGGGGCTGGATCGCTGCTGAACTGAGAGAACAAACACTGCAGCGAGAAATTCCGTCACAGTTGGCCCTTGCAACGCTCTTAAATATAAGAATGGCAATATCCTGATCCACGGAACTATACGCCATTTTTTTAAAAATCGAAGACTGATCGTTTAGTTACATTTCAGAGCGTAGGGATGAATATCTTTCTATTTTAAATGAAATGTCAAATTCAACTTTCAGCCGTATATGTCAACTCATGTTCAATATCAGCATGTATCGATAGCTCTGCTAGTGCTGCTTGGCGTCATATTAGCCGTATGATAGAATTGGTGGTCGAATCAAAGATCATGCAATGATGAGGTGAAACAATTTTCCAAAATACAACTAGAAACGGGCACGCCGCCTCTGTTTGACGGCCAAAGTCAGGAAGAATGCTTGTGATCCATCAAAAGGTTTAGGGCATATTTACTGCTGGGTGATGTTCATATTATCAGGCACTATTGTCATTGAGATTATGTATTATTCAAATCATTCGGTGATTAAATACAATGCTTTTTGATTTGTTTTATTTCATTCTGTCACAAAGTACGTTAGTCGAAAAAACACTACCTGACGTCGAAGCTCGGCTCACATTTTTACACCTGGTGAACTAAATAAATGTCACATCAATACAGTTGAAATGGCATTGGTCAAATCGCGGAAGATGTCTTTGTTTTATATTGTAACAAATGAAATACCGATAATCAAATTCCTTCCCATGACGAGTCGTCCAGATCCGATTTTTTAAAGTAAAAAAACTGCATGGAGCAGGGCGGAGTATCCCGGGGAGGCATGCACTATATGAGTACAAAATTCACCATCGTTTTAGATGACACTCGCGTATACATCCCCCATGAACACAAGACCGTAGTTTTGTCTAATGTTAGTCATAGCTGTATCATGACTGAGAAGCAATCCACCCCTACCCCCCCCCCCTCAGGTTGTTCATTAGCCAGGCTATGTGATGTCATATCATTTTTACGCAGACGATAGATATGCTTTCTATGTTGTTACCGATCACAATGGTCTTCGCTAATTACCATAAGTGTTAACTAGCGTTTTGGCTATTTCTATGTTTTGCTTGTTCCAGTCGTTTTGGTATGATTGAAATACGAACTCCGTTTTTTGAGAAACGATAGGCAGCTTCTAACCTGACAAAGGCTTCCTCGATTTTAATATAATTCATTGGATTATTTCTAACAATTATCGTACCATTTTTTTTAAACAATTATTGTTTTATAAGCTAACATTTTGCTTTGTTTTTTAAAACACAAGTATATTCATACAACTTGTGTATGCCAGCATTGTATTGAAGTGTGTATATTGTATATTCAATTGTTGGTATGTTTTTGGGTATACATCTTTTTGTATAGCTAATGTCGCCTATTCACCCCTTCATAATTAATACAATGGTTTATACCCATCTTTACAACATGTTAGTCTTTTTCGAATTCCCAACCCTATATTGTATTCATATTTTCTGTATATTTAATGTCGTCCATCCACATCTTTGTCATCGTTAAATAATGTAGACAACTTATCACAAAATGTTAGCACATTTTGATATCCCAACCCCATGTTCTCGAGACTCTAACCACATGCATGCGTGATTTTGCCACCAGATGTATTGGTTATTTTCCACACTCATATATTTCGTTATTTACCAGCCCCAAAAATATTTCTTATTGCTCAACCCCGCGTGTCACTGGTTTCCCCAATGCTATATTGTCGGAATTATTTTGCCAAAATAGTCATTTCTGTATGTGCACAGATGATACTATTGCAAATAATATTTCGCTCCATTTAATCCGAAAATGGGGCCCTTAGAGATGAGCAGTGACGAAATCGACTTGAACTTTCCCAGCTTTCACAGAGGCCAACTCGACGAACATATAATTTATTGAATCATATATACCATTTACCGTACCATTTTTGAAGATACAATCGTTGCCACATAAGCTAATATTGTGCTTCATCTTCATTAACAGAAGTATATTAATTCTGTTTCTGTACTCCAGTGTCGAATTATTTTGATTGTCAATCATTCAATCATTATTTATCGGTCATGCAGTCTATATATTTCAGTGTTATGTATGTATTTTATGAATAACTTTTGTATTTTATGCACCACTTCATTATTTATACAATTTTTTATACCCGTTTTTACAATATGCTAGCGCATTTCGTTATGAAATATGTATATCTATTGCTATGAATATATTTTACGTACAATTTATGTCACCTATTCAACCCCTTAGTATTCATATCTTACCCCATCTTTCCAATATGTTAGCGTATTTCGATTTCCCAACCCCATGTTCTCAGGATTTTTCAGCCCCATGGGTTGGCGGTCCCAATCCTATGTATTTCGTGATTTTACCAACACCATGTATTTCGTGATCGCCCCACCGCATATATTTCGTGTCAGGCATTTCTGATTCTTACCTCACATAAGATGTTGGCTGTCGATCATTGATTATAATATTATAATTTATAATCTGTCGCATGAAATCAGAACCAGCGGCAAATTTCAAATTGAATTTTTGATTACGTTAATTCAAATAGTGTTCACGGCAATACGTTTAATGTGTACTATTTTAAAAAATTGAAACCCACTGCCAGATGATTGAAATAAAGGATTTTACAATCATTTAATAATTATATTCAATATCATCCATATCTATAAGTTGGAGTGTGCAAATTTGAATGTGTATTATTATGTTTGTCATCCATATATGTAGGTAGGTTTGTGCACGTATGAATGTGTATTATACTGATTGTCATCCATACATTTATCTAGGTGGGTGCACATATGAATGTGTATTATACTTATTGTCATCAATATATGTAGGCAGGTGTGTGCACATATGAATGTGTATTACACCGATTGTCATCCATATATGTAGGTAGGTGTGTGCCCATTTTGAATGTGTATTTGTATGTGTACATGTATGATGGTATATTGTGAATTCCTATTCAGTTCCATGAAGGCGACCCAGCAGCACACTAGAGATGAGCCGCGATGTATTCATTTTGGATTTATCAATCCCATGCCCATGTGTTTTGTAAAAGATTTTCAATAACATATATTGTGAATCATGTTTTTAAACATGAAGCAGCTACAAACCTGCTACCGACAGGAGATAACCTGTCACAAATTCACTTTATATCTCGTTTCGCTAATTCAAATAGCGCATATGAAAACTAAGTTTGATATAGTATACCTAAGTATTGAAAACCCAGTGCTAAACGATGGAAATAAATGATTTAATAATAAAAAACAAAATAATAATATCGAGCGCTGCCATTAAGTCTCGTTGGCTTCATGAAACTGCTGTCCGCTCTTCACTCCCTCCATAACGGCATTGATTGCTGAGATTAACCAATAAAACGTGCGCTATACAGGCTTTACAAGTCATTAAGACCTTTTAATGACCGCCCATTGTCTGACTGTTTATAAGATGGCGTCTTTACAGGCCGCTAAAGACCATCTGTATAGGGGGCATGTAAAATATTGAGTCGTAGTTCGTGAGTGTGTGTGCATTTATGTGTGTAAGTGTCTATGTTGTGTGTATGTGTGTATGTAAGTGTTTGTGTGTATGTGTGTGGACGGGTGGTGTTGGCAGGGGTTATCCTGGCCGGTGATAACATAAGAAATACAGCTTCCGTGCAAATGAAGCGCAAACTACATGGTATTGATAATTGGAACAGTGCAGTGCGGGCTGTGATGATTCTTGTAAAGGTTCCAGCGTATAGGGAGGCCACTAATTGACAGCCTGATTTTGTTTACACTGAGGGTGAGGAGCCAGACAATTGGCATGAGCGAGTGTGAGATGAAAGACATGTGGTACCTATCTATTGATGCTATAACAGTTGTTGTGACTTTGTGACCTTTTTAACGAAAACCAACTAACCGTAGTTGCACGGGCCACGGATTCTACCAAGGCCGCACGGAGTTGTTAGGCTTTAGAATGATTCACTTACTGCGGTGAGACTTCAACGACGAGGAGAAGTCCTGATGGTCCTTCCGGTGATCCTAAGCATAAAATAATTTCTAGGATTATTCGGAATTTCAGTGTAACTCCTTAATTAAATGTGTACTGCTTAATTGCGGCGTAATTGCTGCGTAGATTCGGTTTAATGCCTGCGCAATTCCTGTACTAAACGTGTCCTGTTATATATGTCTCCCCAATAATTCTTCTGTCATTTCGGGTAATATATTTTTGAGTAATTTTTTCTCGAATGTTTTTGTATCGAGAAACATATACTGCTCATTCTTTGTCACAGCATGCCAGTAATTTTGTCCGCAGTTGGCTTTTGTTATCCTACTACACTTTCCTAATGTGCGTATGAAATGAATGTCTGCTATGACGAAGAAAGAATACAGTACATTTGTGATATAAAATTCAAAGGGATAAAATTACGCAGGGATAACGCCAGAATTAGGTCCGAATTTTTGAAGAGTCATTTATAACATGTTAAATATATTCCAAATATTCCGCAAACATTGCAAAGAAATTACCAAGGAATTTCGCACTAATTACACAGGACAGATTTAATTTATGAGTTAGACAGGAATTATGAATAATCCACCAATTTCTAAATGCTTCAGTTTACGGGAAGCATCATCAGGATTTGAAGGTAAGCTCAGATAAGCAGCAACTTTATCAGATGTCGCCCCTATGCCGACATTATTGTTCCAAAGTATGGTGTGTAGTGACATTTTTGGGGGTAATGAGTTTCGGAAAAAATCTGATAACAGTTATTATGAGTAAACTTTGTAAAGCTTCTTATATCACGTTCTCAACAGAATAGGAATTTCCCTGTTCTTAAATACCAGACACAGATTTGACGCGGATATCGATCATCCAGTGCTCCCAATAGATACTTCATACAGTGCAGCCAATAGATACTTCATCCAGTGCATCTAATACATACTTCATCCAGTGCACCCAATAGATACTTCATCCAGTGCATCTAATACATACTTCATCCAGTGCACCAAATAGATACTTCATCAAGTGCACCCAATAGAAGCTTCATCCAGTGCACCCAATAGATACTTCATCTACTTCACCCGATTGATACCTCGAAAGTGAATTTGCCCACTTCCCCATCACTACCTTTTCCTGCCCTCCTCAAATACTATACAGCTGTTCGGATCGTGTTTAGTTTGATGGAATCTTCCTTCAAGTTCTTTGCCTAAAATATGGGCTGTCAAGGTAATCTAATTTTTCGAGGAAGTTCCTCTCGTCTAATCAAATATAGTTTAAAATATTTTATTCTTCGTGTACACCGATTTACTCAGGTAAGAAAACTGTCGGGAAGAAAAGACGATGCAAATCTTTGCATTGAGAAACAAACCCAAAAATGACATCGTTTTGAAGGCTGACATTGATACGTATTAGTTTCTGATGTGAACAAATACTTAATTAAGTTACTCAAACTCAATCCTCTAGAGATTTTCTCATATGAATGACTGTATCAAGATTCATCAACCAGATTTTCTTGAACTATAAACCTGTATTCGTTTGAGACATGTTTGTCGTCATTGGAGCTTCTAAGTTGTCTAAATTTTAACGCGTGAGGGCTTCAGTATGTGAGTTAGAAATTCGTTAGAACACTGAAGTACACCCACTGGATAACCAGAGACAGGCAATATAATCACCGACAACATTGGAACGAGAATTAATGTTATCAAAACCAACTCTGTTTGGTGGTCAGGAAATGCTCCGAAATGACGTCCGTACTTAATTGTATGCATATAGAAGGGAAGTCGTTTAAAAATACATTTAAACTTGCATAAGATCTGACTCGTTCATCTGGTCTAGGCTAACTTTAGGTCTATCAAACTTGACCGCATTTAGCTATTCATCAATCAAGTGAGCAGATCATGGTAAAACGGCTGACCATTCACGGGGCAAGAGCGCAAACCAAACCCTTGTATGGGAATAATTCAATACTTTTTTTCCCCTAAACTATAATTTAAACATTGTAAACATGTAGTTCTATTGGACAAGGAATCTAGCTATACTGTGTCTCGAAACCCTCTTGTTTATTGACATTCTGCCCTTGTTGACAAGCGTCGTTAGAGCAACGTTGCACCGTCAACACCCAGTACACTTGATAGAAGTCAACCTTGTCATGTACACAATAATATTAACAAATAATACCCCGAAGTTGTGATTCTTCATGAATGTTGGAGAGCTTCTGTCTTGAGGGATAAACTAACACCTAGATTCAGAACCTGATCTTTCCGTGCCTGTTCGGTAGGTTTAAATCTAGACAATTTATTACCCGATCAACCATGAGTACAAATACAAGTCTAATGAATGGTCATCTTTGCATTCATGTCTAACAAAATTAAATTGACCGAATTGCAGTTAAGTTAACTTTTTGTCGAATTGCTTCTGTGTAAAAAAGCTATATTATTCTCGTTTTGTACATGCTGATATATTGGTTACAAACATTCACGTCTGCATTACATGTTCATGCTGTTCCTTGAATATAGCACACCATATGAAATAATCAATTACATTTGGTTTAATTAACAATTTCAATTGTACTGTGCAGCAGTCGTTGTAGAAACCTGGAACGTCCCAAAATGAGTTAAACAATCATTAGATTAAATTGTTTTTAATATTCTGGACCAGATTTTGCTATAGGAAATTGAATTGTTGTACGTTGATTTCATCTTCAATGGGTTGCAGCTGTCATTGAACCCCAATGTCACCGGCGTCTATAACAACACTTCCATCTATCTAGGTATTTCTTAACTACGTCGCGTATGTATCCCTTCCCTTTTAAATGGTCGATAGTGTGAAACGGGAAGCATCAAGGTCGAAAGTTCGTGAAGTCTTTCGGAGAAAAGCAACAATGTGGATTGGGAAATTTTGTTAGGATCTAGAAGCGCAATCCCGGGGGCATAAGATACGTGTATTTCGGCTCCACTTGACGATGCAGCTTGAGGACTGGTTTGAGAAAGAGCCAGTCATTGTTTCCAAAAGTTCTCAGCTAAGATTTGATACATGATGTTCAGCTGTAAGTCCTCAAGTTTTGCGGTCATGACTCCTGTGCTAGTATTGAAGTTAAAACCAATCAAACCCACGAACTCAGCTGCTTCCGGAATTAATTTTCGAGAGGAAATTCATCTGAAAAGATCCAATATATTTGAAACACAATCAACACGTGTGATATTAAAATTCAATTATTCCAAAGTGAATTAAAACTACTACAAATAAGGAATACCATACATATTTCAAATTGGAAAAAAACATATTTAGTCAGAATAGTTTTATAAAATTAATGGAAAATTACAGCAGCTGAACGCAAGTTTTCGCATTCATCAATACCACCCCTCATGTATACAATAAATGCAATGGAACATATGGAAAAAGTTCACAAAAAAAAGCACATTACCTTCGTGATTTCACAACTCGTTGTAAGACTCATCAGTATGTGAGTAATACTCATCAGTCTAAAGATTGCAATGGAGGCCCCAGTTACCTAATATGAGTTTGGTACACATCAACTCAAATAGAACCACTGCCACCCTACACTCTTGTTTTTAAATTCTTCTTCCTCTCCTCCTCATTTCAAAAAATGTTTCATCACCTTCCCTAATTGATCGCCGTCATGCGATGTCATCCAAATCAGTGTTACCCTCTCGCTGACAATAACTTGATAAAATATATGAAATGCTACAATTCAGTTGTGATGGTGTGCTGGGGTACTGGTGTTCTGGTGTGATGGTGTACTGATGTGCTTGTGTGTTCATGTGCACGCACGCCGGTGTGTTGGAATGATAGTTTGATGGTGTGTTGGTGTGCTTGTTAGCGGGTGTGTTGGGAGTTTGTGTGCTGGTTAGTTGATGGTCTGGCCAGTTGGTGTTCTGGTGTGTTGTGTGATGGTGTGCTGGTGTGCTGGTGTGCTAGTGTGCTGGTGTGCTGATGTGCTGGTGTGTTGGTGTGCTGGAGGGCTGGTGTTCTGGAGTGTTGGTGTGCTGGTGTACTGCTGTGATGGTGTGCTGTTGTAACTGTGTACTGTTGTGCGGGTGTGTGATGGTTCGGGTGTACTGGTGTGTCGTTGTGCTGGTTTGCTAAAGTACATGTGTGCTAGTAAGCTGTTGTGATTGTGTGCAGGTGTGCGTGTGTGCTACAGTGGTGATGCACTGGTGTAATAGTATGCTGGTGTGCCGAAGTACAGTTCTTGTGGTGCCCTCTGTTTATTGAGGGTCGATCGGAAATTTCATCATGGGAACGGAGTCTACTACCAATATTCAAGTATCAAACTCTGTCGCTTATATCTGTTCTGAATTCCTTCTAGGCATTCAATCCTTGATGTTCATAACTTAAGCTGTCAAATGAATTCACAAATCTTGCGCGTGATATTTATTATATCACGCGAAAAATTTGAGAATTCTTTTGACAGCTTTGAATTGAAAGTAATCCCGTAACCCAGTCTGGCTAATGCCAATCCAACGGGGTCTGATTTGGATATTCAGATAATTGAGTGTAAAGTTGTATTATCGATAGCTGTCAGGAATAACGTTATGATATAATTGGGTCCAGAGTGATCATGTAGCCCTTGATTCAGTGGCTGATCGTTCGTCGCCGGTCCTGTCTGTTCACGTCCAGGCCTTTTCAAAAACGATCGTCGACCGGAAGTACAAAATCTTATTCCCATGATTGGTCACTTTTCGCATGCCTGTCTAACGATATTAAATTGACTGTAGTGCAATGAAGGCAACTACTTTGGGAATTACTTTAATATGAATGTGCTGTATTCTTCACAGGCTATTATTTCGGGTAAACGCATTCAAGTCTGCAGAACATAAACTTGCTGCTTCATGAATATAGCATAATGATTTTCAATATTATGAATGATCGTAATTGTACTCCGCAGCAGTCGTTGTAGAGACCGGAAGTGTAGCGAAATTATTCGAATAGATATTAGCTTATGATTTTTGAAATATTTTTGCTTATATTTTTTACTAGAAAATGAAATTGTCCTTTGTGGATTTTATCTGGAAAAGCAATTTGGTGGCAGATGTCGTTGTAGTTCAATGTCACCGGCGTCGTTAACAACACTTGCCAATGACTAGTTTTTTTCAACTACGTCGCGCAAGAATCCCTTTCAACTTTGAATTATCGATTAGATAAAATGGAAGTCAATGTCAAAGTTTGTAGAAAAATTTGTGATTGAATAAAGAATGTGGGCTGAAAAATTATGTTTAGTCCTTGGAATTCAATCCCCTATGAGTGATCGAACCCTCGTACTCAGCAGTCTTCAGAATTTGCTTCAAGAAGCAACTCAGCTAGGAGGTCCCAAAATTTCTGAAAAACAATCAACACGTGTTATATTGAATTTAGATCGATCCCGAAATAATTAAAAGCACTAGGAACAGGGAATACTAAACATATATCAAATTTTGAAAACAAAAGAAAACCAAATTGTATGGTTACTTGTGATAAACAGAAAACACCAATCTCTGAGCTCAAATTATCGCATTCTCCAATACCTCCCCTTATCAATAAAACAACTGGAACTGGACGTATGAAGATATATCAAATTAATACGCGATTGTGATCGTACATCTATTTGCTGTGCATCTCAATACGTGAGTGAATACTCATCAGTTCAAAGGTTGCGAGGGAAGCACTGATCCCCTTATTTAAGTTTGGTACCCATCCATTCGCACACAATTATTGCCACCTTACTCAAATGTTGTCTAAATCCTCTCCCTCTCCTCCTCATTCCAAAGAATTTGTTTTCAATGGCCCTATCCGATCGCCATCATTCGTCGTATTACACAACAGTTTAGCTTATTGGCTGACAACATCTTGATAATATATATGAAAGAATTATATGAAATACTGTTTTTCATGTGTGATGGTGTGTTGGGATACTAGTTTTCTGCTGTGCTGGTATATTGATGGGCTGGTGTGCTAGTGAGTACGTGTGCTGGTATGCTGGTATGTTAGTGGGATGGTGGGCATGGGCGCTGAGGTGCTTTTGTGCGAGTGTGCTGGAGTCTCATAATATGAGCTCAAATATCTCATGATCG
>SDVV010037611.1:0-10819 GCA_016164225.1 Gammarus roeselii
ATCGCAATGCCATGTCCTACTTGTTGTCCCAGTCGACGGTTGCAGTTAAGGAAAAAAAACATTTGTCACAAGATGCCTCGTGATGTTCGGGTAATTTACAAAGTATTTCTTAATTCTAAAATACACATTAAATTCAGGGTAAAATTTTACGAGTGATGTATTTAGTTCCACATGGAACTCGCTAGTTCTATGGTACAATTGAGTACGTTCGGGTCCGTCACAATTCTATAATACACATCTAAATTTAGGGTACAGCTCGATCGAGTGAAGCATTATCTGACATACATTAATCAATGGTACGACTTTATTTAGTAATGTACTTGGTAACACAATGAGCTTGCTAGTTCAATGCGACAAGTTCATGTTCTCGCAACAGCTGAGGACATCTTGGAGACAGGCATTTTTGATTATGATTTTTCACAATCGTGCATTCGGGCCGGATGTATCTACATTTTGCCATCTAAAATGTAAAAAGGTTTTCCATACAGAAACGACATGTTGTTATATTTTACAATTAATTTGTACACAATCAATTTTAATTTATGTATGACCAGCTAAGACCATCATATCAGCTAATAATATTTAATCTTAAGGAGTTCATCATAACTTGTAACTGAGTAATTGAGACGGGTATGCACGGTATAGGGACACATCATGCTTCCCTAGCTGAACATAGGAACACGACTCTCCCGAAACTTGTCCCGACGAGACGGGGAATGAACGGTAAGGACACATCTTGCTTTCCTAGCTGAACATACGAACACGACTCGTTCCGAAACATGTCACGACGAATGAGCTATCAAAGTGGGATTAAAGTGCTGAATAAGTATGCACTGTTTACTGATGACACAATGTGATGCGATCAGACAATGATGTCCTTGGTATAATAATTGCTGTGAATTCTAAATTCAGATTCAGAAACGGTATGGTATTCTCGGGGCACGATAAAACAATATTAAAGTATACACGACAAATCTGGAATGCGTATAATGGTATGTTTAGACTAGCGAATCGGATTACGTACGTAGCAATACAGATTACGTCACGTGCAACTGAATAAATGTATAAGTGAATGACGGAAATGAGTACATGTGTACAAAATAGATATAGAAAACGAGGGATGGTTAGTTAGAAACAATATTGAGGGGATGAAAACATGTGACTGAGTGACTGGCACTGTGTTTGAACAGCAGGGTACATTTTACTATTACAGCTAAGCGTAAGTATAGCATTCATCACATCGTGTGACCGAATAGATAAAACCGTTGAAGAACGATAGCGTACCAACCCTTCCGAATGATGTCACGAAGTACCAACCCTTCCGGATGATGTCACGAGGAGTTAAGAGAGTATGTTAAGGCACACAATGAATATGCGTTATGTCCTAAAGACACACATGTTGCGAGAAGACAGCAAAGAATTGTATACAACAATGGGAGGACTCTGTATGGAACAAAGGAATACATCAAGTTAGCGCGTTGTGCCAGTCGACGGCTGCAGTTAGCGTTGCAATGGTATTTTCTATGTGTTGTGCCAGTCGACGGTTGCAGTTAGCGTTGCAATGGTATTTTCAATGTGTTGTGCCAGTCGACGATTGCAGTTAGCATTGCAATGGTATTTTCTATGTGTTGTGCCAGTCGACGGTTGCAGTTAGCGTTGCAATGGTATTTTCTATGTGTTGTGCCAGTCAACGGCTGCAGTTAGCGTTGCAATGGTATTTTCTACGTGTTGTGCCAGTCAACGGTTGCGGTTAGCGTTGCAATGTTATTTTCTATGTGTTGTGCCAGTCGACGGTTGCAGTTAGCATTGCAATGGTATTTTCGACGTGTTGTGCCAGTCGACGGTTGCAGTTGGCGTTGCAATGGTGTTTACTTTACGTGTTGTGCCCGTCGACGGGTGCAGTTGGCGTTGCAATGGTATTTTCTATATTTTTTGCCAGTCGACGGTTGCAGTTAGCATTGCAATGGTATTTTCTATGTGTTGTGCCCGTCAACGGTGGCAGTTAGCGTTGCAAGGGTATTTTCTATGTGTTGTGCCAGTCGACGGTTGCAGTTAGCGTTGCAATGGTATTTTCTATGTGTTGTGCCAGTCGACGGTTGCAGTTAGCGTTGCAATGGTATTTTCTATGTGTTGTGTCAGTCAACGGTTGCAGTTAGCGTTGCAATGGCATTTTCTATGTGTTGTGCCAGTCAACGGTTGCAGTTAGCGTTGCAAGGGTATTTTCTATGTGTTGTGCCAGTCGACGGTTGCAGTTAGCGTTGCGATGGTATTTTCTGTGTAGTGCCAGTCAACGGTTGCAGTTAGCATTGCAATTGTATTTTCTATGTGTTGTGCCAGTCGACGGTTGCAGTTAGCGTTGCAAGGGTATTTTCTATGTGTTGTGCCAGTCGACGGTTGCAGTTAGCGTTGCGATGGTATTTTCTGTGTAGTGCCAGTCAACGGTTGGAGTTAGCGTTGCGATGGTATTTTGTATGTGTTGTGCCAGTCGACGGTTGCAGTTAGCGTTGCGATGGTATTTTCTATGTGTTGTGCCAGTCGACGGTTGCAGTTAGCGTTGCAATTGTATTTTCTATGTGTTGTGCCAGTCGCCGGCTGCAGTTAGCGTTGCGATGGTATTTTCTATGTGTTGTGCCAGTCGACGGTTGCAGTTAGCGTTGCGATGGTATTTTCTATGTGTTGTGCCAGTCGACGGTTGCAGTTAGCGTTGCGATGGTATTTTCTACATGATGTGCCACCCGACGGTTGCAATTGGCGTTGCAATGGTATTTTCTACATGATGTGCCACCCGACGGTTGCAGTTAGAGTTACAATATTAGGTAACTAACCAAGCATTTCTTCAAACTCGTTTGCCGAACATCCTTTTTGCGAGTAATCAATAAGATGATCGCTTCAAAACGTGAAATGGTTTAAACACTGAATTAAAAAGTCCGATTTTATTGAGACTTTGATTGGACCTCGGGTCAACACCAGATGTGTGTAGGTTCGTGGAACAGCCCATTGGAATAATATCAGCTAATCAGCGCTGTGTTGTGGATCAGACTACTTTTTGCTTTCAGCTGAAATGCATGCAATTTGGAGCACTCTCAGATTCGCGTCCTTTCTGAATTTGAGGTGAGAGCATCAGCGTAAAGACTGCATGCAATTGAATGCAGTGCATCCCATTGGAGCTTTGCGTATCTTCGTCGACTCCGGGAACAGTGCTGACAATAATGGACACTTTAAAATAATAACCGCGAAGGTTGAGTACTCACCATAACATTCGGATTAAATATCATGAGGTGAACTCTCAAAATAAAAATTTGTTGGTCAATTAAACAACATATTTTATCAAGAGGAAGGGTTGTGGAATAATCCTCCTCCGAAGAATAGTATCAACAATGTTAAGACAGCCTTGCAAATGGTGTCTTGTTCCTCAGCAATTTATAGATTGTGTCTCGGCCCTAATCGTATTCCCCCACAATAAAGTTTTCGTTCAACTTAAAGACACGAGCAGAGTAAATTCAATTGTAAAACTCCGCATCGACCTTTAGGAGAACGGATCACAGAGTCATTGCAGCCAGACGGGCGATGGAGCAGCAGAACTGTAACCACGGTTGCGTTGAAAGGAGCCTCCAATACCTGCATGTTTGCCAACAAATCGAATCTAACCAAAAGCACACACCACACCACCCTGGTCAGAATACACCCTGAAGTAGTGTCTCTAAAGACCCGTGTCCAGTATTCAAGGCCGAAATTAGGCACGACTCCAGAGTAATGTATCGATGGACACGGCGAGAAACCTTGTCCGCGAAATTTGATCTGGGCAAAAGATACGATCGAGTAGCCCGGCCAGCAATCCCGATCACCAGCCATGGTATCCACGCAGGCAGGCCCGGTCTGGATTAAGGACACTCCTGCACTGATGTTGGGTAAATAATTTCCATACACATACAAGAGGAGAAAGCTTACGCAAGTATCTGCGCCAATCGCAATGAGGGTAGAGCGCCTTCGCGGTGGTGTCAGGTTACCCACACATTTGTTCTTGGTTCAAAGCCGTACAAACGCCCTACGGTTGAAGTTCAGAAGGCCTTCGGAATTAAGTGGATAAGGGGCAGCGGTAGACGTGCAATAAGGGTTTATTAAGAGGATAAGGGGCAGTGGTAGACGAGCAATGAGGGTTTATTAAGTGGATAAGGGGCAGTGGTAGACGAGCAATGAGAGTTTATTAAGTGGATAAGGGGCAGGGGTAGACGTGCAATAGGGGTTAATTAAGTGGATAAGGGGCAGTGGTTGACGTGCAATGAGGGTTTATTAAGTGGATAAGAGGCAGTGGTAGACGTGCAATGAGGGTTAATTAAGTGGATAAGAGGCAGTGGTAGACGTGCAATGAGGGTTTATTAAGTGGATAAGGGGCAGTGGTAGACGTGCAATTAGGGTTTATAGAGTGGATAAGGGACAGTGGTAGACGTGCACTGAGGGTTTATCAAGTGGATAAGGGCAGTGGTAGACGTGCAATGAGGGTTAATTAAGTGGATAAGGGGCAGTGGTAGACGTGCAATGAGGGTTAATTAAGTGGATAAGGGGCAGTGGTAGACGTGCAATGAGGTTTTATTGAGTGGATAAGGGACAGTGGTAGACGTGCAATGAGGGTCTATTAATTGGATAAGGGGCAGTAGTGGACGTGCAAAGAGGGTTTATCAAGTGGATAAGGGGCAGTGGCAGACGTGCAATGAGGGTTAATTAAGTGGATAAGAGGCAGTGGTAGACGGGCAATGAGGGTTTATTAGGTGGATAAGGGGCAGTGGTAGACGTGCAAAGAGGGTTTATTAAGTGGATAAGGTGCAGTAGTAGACGTGCAATGAGCGTTTTACAAGTGCAGACGGCATACTACGATCGATCGAAATAATTGCATGCTACGAGCTTGGTGGATAAAGCGAACAAAGTAGTCATCACATAGTCAGAATTGGCAAACCCGACGCGATAGCTAATCAATTCCAATACTAAAAGTTTACCAGCCCTGATCATTATGATAGGTAGTTCACCTCAAGATGGTGACAGGAACCAATAGCTATCAAAGTGACAACTCGTTTAAAGATTTTTAATCCAACGCATGCAAACACAATACATAGAAGTAGGAAGGTTGTAAAAAACAAGAATAAATACAAAATATAATTACTAACATATTCAATGTTCAGTATATTACTGGTTATGTATGTATATCATCGTAATATGATGTGTTTCACTCCTTTTTTCTTACAAAAAATAATTTATAGATAAAATGACAAGCATAGAATTTGTAACTAAGTAGTGGAGCTATGTGCGAGTCATTTTACTATTTTACTATCCTGTCCTATTGCCCATTTTACTATCCTACTATCCTATCCTATTGCCTAAACATGTCATGACAACAGAGCTATAAGGGTAAGTTTTATTGTACACAATAAATATGCATTGTATCCTGTTGACATAAGGAATTAGTTAGAGTGAGAATTGCTAATTCAGCAGTACAGCCTTATTCATTGGGCAGCAAAGGATGTGACGGTATGAGTGGGTCTATGAGAGACAGAGAGTCACTGACAAAACGAAACAAAAAGAGAAAGTATCATTATTATAATATAAAATCTATTTGAAAAGGCTTCTTCGTACGCGAGTGGTGTGTTATTCTCGTAGAACATTGAGCGACATAATGTGCCACGACGAAAGAGTTATCAAGGTAGGTTTGAGGTGCACAATAAGGATGTATTTAATCTTATGCATAGTAATTAGTATGAATTCAATAGTTCAAACCCATAGCCCAATTAATTGAACAGCAAAGAGTGTGACGGCATGAGTGGGTCTATGTGAGTAACAGAATCACTGGCATAACAAACAAACTAGAAGAAGATAAATTTACATTTGTATGTATTCATACACAAACCGGTGTGATGTTTTTTGTCGCTCGGTAACAGAGTGCATACTTAAACACGGAGAAACATATATCTAGGTTACGTATAAACAGTACATACATATGAACAGATACACGTAGAATGCCTATTGAACAAGAAAATATATAAATATACATGCGCAATCAGTCTGGAGTGCGTGTAATGATAGGCGGGACCATCAGGTCAGATTATGTGGCAAAACAGAGCCCACCAATGCGTGTATGCAGTCTTTATTCATATCTTCCGCCAAGTACAAGTGTCATAGGGTCTTGTTGTGTGGATGGGCCTATGTGAGTTGGGGAGCTCATATACAGGTGAAATGGTATTATTGTACCGCCATAAGTCTATACATAGATAAACACACATTTAAGATTTTTTATCATCTTTATTACAACTCACTATGCACTGTTATGATCAGCTTCCGCTGGCACCTATTTTAAAAACGTCACTAACCGAACATTACCACCAACAGCTGCGTAGTGTCCCTTGCCTTGCATATTTTAAATTCCCCTCCGATGTTTGTTTAGAGAAACAGGTGGTCCCCATGTGGATCGTATGACGTAGGAGACGTTGACGAGTTGAGGGCCACTTGCGCACCTTGTAAACTCCGTGTGTCAGCAATCGTATGGACTAGATCCAATAACACTGTTTAGCGCAAGGTTATCTTATATTGTAAACAGAAAGGTGAGAGGAGCCAACAAAATCCGGTAACGGCCTAAATTGTAAGTGTACCAATGAGGTCAGTGTATTAGGACGCCCCGCCTCTTTACATGATCCAAAAAGGTGAATGGTCCCCTTATTGGAGGACACCTTCATACACATAAACAAAGGCCCTCCCACATATTTTTTCAGGGCGCAGACCTGAACGACAGACAGAGGGCAGACAGACTCCATCAGATGAAGCCTTCGGGTGTAGGGCTCTACGCCTACTCTACGCTATGCTCGTTTTAGACCAGATCACAGACACTCTCCATCAGCTAAAGCCATCGGGTAGAGGGCCCTTACGCATCGATAACGCTTCACACTTATACTACATTTCTTTTTGTTGTTCTTTTACACTTTTGTTACGTTGTGTCCGTTATATTGCAATCAATATTTAGTGCTATAGGGCGAGTTCAACTGTCGTCATGTTACTTTCTTCCAATTCAATTCTAAAATAATATTATGAAAACACTATTTAATCATTCTTACCTTGCATTTTACCCTATTATAACAACCTGAAAATTTTTCACATAACAATGGTGGTTCAGCGGTGAGGGATTAAAGCAAACCAAACTTGGGTCAATCACTTCTTGAAAACAAATTGAAACCATCACTTCACACTTCAAAACAAAATGCTTTAGCCCCTTACGCACGCCTTCATGAGACACTCGACACCATGCCACCCCTCTCGAGCCACAAGCTACAAAAGAAAAAAGGCGACAATGAGGGATAAACGAGAGACGTCTCTGCGGTCAACAACATCACAGCAGGCGGTCGCAAGGGGACGGCCACCAAAGACACTCGCCACCCTGCCTGTCCGAAGTCTGACAGCGTTCAGGCAACCGCAAACGTACAGCACGGCAATCTGTCAATTCTGGCAGGCCGAAAGGACAGCTGCATCAGAGGACAAAATCCCTAGGACAAGATGGAATGAAAATAAATGGACATGAACAGCCGGCGGACAGGATTCCACGGGACGCATAGAGAACCAGGGGCCCCCTTCCAAATCGCCACTCAACATCTCGAGAAAAACGTGAACAAAGAACTGTAAGTAATTTACTAATTCTAAGAAGTGAATCAAGAAGCCCATCAAATCAAGTCTGATATATCGCAATAGACCATCCCCCTCAAGAAGTGAAATTAGAGAATTCGTAAAAATAAAAGCAATTACAGTTCCCCGAAAAACTTTTCAAAATATCTGCTCTAGAATTCATCAGTAAATGAGTCCAAAAATAGTTTTGAAGAGAATTCAAGTGAATGCGCGTAAGCCAATCGACCTGTTGTTCAAGTACCATTCATCGAAATTGTCGTCATGCAAAATAATTCAAGAAAAACGAATCGCGACGACGTGAAGCGAATCCTGATAGCTATATAGCAAAAGTATATAATCATTGTCAAAAAATTGAAAAATATGTCAAAATATAAAATAAAATAAAATAAATAAAACCAAGAAAATTTATTCATGTAGATAATTATTGATAGCTTGTAGTTCACCGATGAAGTATATAAGTTTTCTTTTTGTAGTATATAGGCAATTTTTGTGTCAATTGAACGTAGACAACTGGCGATAGAATTTAGTAGAGGTAAAAATATTCGTGATTAGGTGTAATCACCCAATAATTATTTTATGCCCCTTTTCGCGGCAAAGTAAATACAGTGTCATGTGTTTCCATTTCAAATCTTTGTGTGCAATAGTTACAAATTTATATGACCAACTGGTCATATGTCATGTCCAACGAGCTCTCATAAATTTTCAATAATACCTCATACAAAGTCGATTTCGTGATAAGGTCATTCACCCAATAATTATTTTATGTCCCGTTTTGCGGCAAAGTACATACAGTGTCATGTTTTTCCTTTTCGAACATTCGTGTACAATAGTTATAAATTTATATGACCAACTGGTCATGTGTCATGTCCAATGAGGTCTCATAAATTTCAATAATTCATGTAAAGTTGATTTCGAGTGTTGTCAATAAATAGTCGTGTAGCATTCAAGTCTGCGTAGAAATGCGGTATTCTATTTCAGGTAATTACAGTCCAATTTTAAAAATTTCCATGACCAATTGGTTAGGTGACACGTTTAGATGTCCGATGTACGGTTATAAATTTCAATTTGATTTTATGCAAGGTACATTTCATGTGTTGTCGTTAAAGTGTCGTGTAGCATTCAGGTCAGAATGCATTTGCAGAAAATTATAGTCCAAATGTCGAGATGGTATGTTTTTTTTTATTCAAGTGTGAACACCACCGTCCGTAACATACATACATACCGCAATTTGAACATCGTAGGATGACCTGGACGCAAAAGCAAATGATGTGCAACTTGGACTCATGCGATATAGGAGTGTAAAACGAGCGAACGCGTGAACAGAGGAATGATTGAACAAACCGTCACCAAACCAACTCAAACCTATGACAAAACAAACCATGCGATGGATCGGTAAATAAAGGGAGACGAAGGCAAGTCGTTTCTAAGCGACAATCACTGACTCAGGTCAGAAGCGGGCAAGTCGTTTCTCAGAGACAATCACTGACTCAGGTCAGAAGCGGAAATAATTAGGATCAACCGTCTCAATTTTTTCATACTAAAAAAAAGGAGCAAGCAATCCTTTTCTGGAGAAGCAAGGACTGACATACGAATAGGCAACGTCAATCCAGGTATGATTGAGTCCACACGGGCACCTCATACGCAATTTGAACATCGGAATTTATAATGTTAGCTTTGTCGTGGCAACTGTACGGACAAATTGCTTTGAAATAGAGGCGAACGACAGCCCACTCCAACCCCCGGGTGACGAAGCGTGGGATTACGAGAGAGTAAAACCGAGCATCATGAATTTCAAAACCGTTAACCCCAATATACCGACCGAGCAGAAGAAAATACCCGCACATAATGCGTTCAAAACGCATAAATCAAAAAATACATCAACAAAAATAAAACACATCTTGGCCACAATTCAAATGTTGTCTTTCGATCAAACGTGTAATGCGGAGAAAATATGTAATTAATAAGACTTGTGAGGGGTCAACCTGTCACCTGCGTGTGATATCTACTATGTCCATAATAATGTGTTAGGTTATTCCTGTCTCCTGTGTGTGATATTTTACCATGTCCATAATAATGTGTAAGGTAATAATTCTATAAGTCATGTCTCCCGAATTGTGTAATTAGATCATAAGCTTTGTTCCCTTTTTGCCTATGTTAGTTCAACGGTACCATGAACCAACATACGCTGAAATGAGCCACATAATACAATAAAACTAGTAAGACAGTATCTATCAGTATGACGTAGGAGACGTTGACGAGTTGAGGGCTATTTGCGCACCTTGTAAAACTCCGTGTGTCAGCAATCGTATGGACTAGATATAATAATACTGTTTAGCGCAGGGTTATCTCATATTGTAAACAGAAAGGTGGGAAGAGCCAACAAAATCCGTTAACGGCCTAAATTGTAAGTGTACCAATGAGGTCAGGGTATTAGGACGCCCCGCTTCTATAGATGATCCAAAAAGATGAATGGTCCCCTTATTGGAGGACCACTTCGTACACATAAACAAAGGCCCTCCCACATATTTTTTTCAGGGTGCAGACCTGAACGACAGACAGAGGGCAGACAGACTCCATCAGCTGAAGCCTTCGGGTGTAGGGCTCTACGCCTACTCTACGCTACGCTTGTCTTACACCGGATCACAGACACTCTCCATCAGCTGAAGCCATCGGGTAGAGGGCCCTTACGCTACAATTACGCTTCACACTTATACTACATTTCTTTTTGCTGTTCTTTTACACTTTTTTGCAAGTTGTGTCCGTTATATTAATATGAATGTTTAGAGCTAAAGGGCGAGTTCAACTGTTGTCATGTTAGTTTTTTTCCAATTCAATTCTAAAATAATATTATAAAAACACTGTTTTATCGTTCCTACCTTGCATTTCACCCGATTATACAAATTTGAACTATGCTAAGCAGCTTCGAGTTTTTATACTTATTCTATGAACTTAGCACTGGAAATAATTCAGAATAATAGCAATCCTAGTTGTGTGAGCTTCATTAACGCACGTCAAAGAAATAACGTACGCTACAACAACCTATGAGTAAACAAATGAAAGCAACTTCGAATTAAGAGTTGTAGCAGAATGACATTTATCGAAAGGCTTAAATGGTTAATGCATTTATTTTGGGTGATTTAAAAAATATATATTTATATATATA
>SDVV010037612.1:0-10819 GCA_016164225.1 Gammarus roeselii
GTCCCTCCACCTCACTACGCACAAAAACATCTACTCATTTTACGAAGATACGCATTAACTCTATACTCTCTCGTGCGCGCTAATACGCGAATATGCCACAATTAAAATATGTACTGACTTCATCTTGACAAAGCTAATATTTTCGCGCACGAGGTTGTGTGGACTTACCTAAACCAACGACGGTCGCGCCCTACGGGGGAGCCTATTATGACTCGCGTTGAGGCTCTGGTGGAAATGAGGCCCAAATCAATCAATCAATCTATGATGGGCCTGGATCACAGCTCTCGCCGAGATGGTGTGGGGACTCATGATGATTGGGTCAAAAGGCCACAGAACTTTTTGTTTTAGTTAGAATGGCGACGATGATAACACATTTAGTTACTATGCAATTTTTAATTGAACAAGTCTGGTTTACTCAGGAAACCGTGAATTTGTCCTTTGTTCCAAGTTGCGTGATAAGTCCCCTCTTTCCTGGGAACCTTTTTACTGTTTGGAAACCTAAATAGTTGTTTTTTATTCAAGTTTTTGTATAGTTTTTTTGTGTTTTGCACATGTAATTGATTACAAATATATCGGGAAGCAATGTCACTGCTATTTACGCGTTTGAATGTTTATATTAAATCCCTACTTTTGCCTATTCCTACCGATATGTGACTTCTACCTTGAAGATTTGCCCATCTCTGCCTCGATGATCCCTGGTCAAAACCACTCATCCAAGACCAATCATCGCCCTGACATGTCAAGTTCTGTTTCTGTGTCCACCGCCAGAGTAGTGACTAGATTTCTTGATATATACGTCCCATCATTGAATGAAATTTATAACGAATTGATTAATAAAAGGGAAATGTACCAAAGCTTTTCTGGAACTCACCGTCCTTTATCACTTCTTACAGAGACAAAGTTAATAATTTGCAGCGACAAAAGGAGAAGCTTGAGGAGAAGATCATGGAGCAGTACCGTCGGATGGACAACACTTCCAAAAACAAGTGAGTTTCAATCAGAATGAGATTGGTTAAGGTGGTGTCGATAGTCTTTAAGAAACGATAAATCAAACCTATGTTGTTTATGGAACTGTTTACATTTTGCTGTGACTTCAGTTAGATTTACAGTTACAGACGCAAGGCTAATTTCCGGAAAAGGAATGGCTGACGGTAAAGCGCACCTTGCTCTCCTTTCATGCACTCACGCGCATAGCCTCGGGTCAGAAGTGATGTCCGAATCAGTGTCGGCAGCGAGTCTTGACAGCTATTGCTGGTTTACCCCAGCAGCGTCATAATAGCAGTGCCCTCCCCCAACCACAACTCATTTCTCAACAAGAAGCCAAATGTGGGAAAGCTCATCAAGACAGAGTCAGAACTCATCCATTCACAACCTTTTTCCACTCACGTCTATACATTGCACGGTCTCTCGCTACGTCTACACTGATGACACATCCGCAAAGCTGCTTCTCGTCATCCATTCACATAAACTTGGTCTATCTCTAGACCTACGTCCACTCACCTTTGCTTTTACAACCTTTTTCACCAATCTATAACCCATCTCAAGAACTTATTCTCGAATACATTCAACCTTCTTCTCTCTTAGCCTCATCACTCTATTCAAATCTTCCACCCTCGACCTCCATGTCTCAGCCCCGTAGAACACAGTCAAGACAACTGCCCCCTCATTAAACCCCTCTCTTTGCTTCCCTACCCAACATTCTAAACTAAATTAATGCTCTCATCCCACTCTCCCCCACACAACACGGTTTCAGGATCCAACACTCCACGGCCACACTCCTCACCAACCTCACCCAAACCATCAATGAAGGCCTGAACAAAAATAAGGCAGCCAAACGAACCCTGGTATGCGCTATCGACATTAGTAAGGTCTTTGACACAGTTCCCAGACACGTCCTCATAAACAAAATACTCAATACACACATACATCCAAACTACAAGAAATGGATTGCTAATTTCCTCTCTGGCAAACAAGCACACACTGCCTATAATAACAAGCTATCCCGTACCCGCTACTTCCCCAATGGTTTCCCATAGGGCTCCGTTCTTTCCCCTTCCCTTTTCAATACCTTCATGCACGACCTGCCAATTCCAACAGAACCCAACACCTATATCAGCTCATACGCGGACGACCACACAACATCATCTTGATATGAGAAGGACTCAATTTTTTAATACGATTGTAGACCAGACACATCCCTGCCACTACCTACTGAACCCCCGTCAAACCAACAGACACCTACACAACACACCAGCAACACACTTCGGCCACCACCACACAACCATTCATCGTCCAACAGACAACACATCTATGCACAAACACTTGCATGATTGGGTGAACACAGAGTCAACATGGTCCTGCGGGGTCACCCGCCTGAGGTGGACGTGAAGGAGTTGGGGTTGTCCAGGGGTGACCGAGTCCATCTGTAGCGGCTTGGGTGCGGGCACCATATGGCTCTCCAGTCCTACCAGCATAGACTGGGGAATGTCCCTTCCGACCGTTGTTTGCGATGCGGGGGCTCGCCCGATACGGTCGAGCACGTCATGACGTCATGCCCAGCCATAGCACACGGCCCATTCGACCACAATATCACGTCGGCACGTAATCTGCGGGAACGCCCGCGAGACAGCATCAACTTTCTAGGGAAATGCCTGCACCTGCTGAAACATCTCTAACATGCACATGTCGGTGGGTTCCCGGGCTTCGGGTTGTTCGCTGACCGAGGCTCGTCCATCGCTGATGGATTTGGGGTTGAACAACAACAATTCAATATCCTCCACCTAGTTACACTCTTCAGTGCACCTAACTCTTCACACCCTTCCTCCATTCATGATTACACCTCAGTTTCCACTAGTTTAGCTTTTCTACATGAAAGTACGGGTGCTTGAAACACTGAATGTCCTCCAATGACTCTCCACTTGAGCAGATGACTGATTCCGCTTGCATTGTCAGTCCTCAAACATCTCGTCACTTGGCTTTTACCCGCATTAACTCGTAGCTTCTTCCTCTCATTAACTCCGCCAAACTCCGACAATAGCCTACACAACTTCTCCAAAACGGCTCCCAAACCGAAACTGTTTGAACTACCAACTCTGCCCATTTGATCTTAACAGATCTGAACCTCGACCCAATACAATCGCCTTCATCTTCATGAACACTCCATTCAAGTATAAATTCAACAGCCAGGGAAACGTAACGGAACTTTTTATCAGTCTCTCATTACCTTGGAACAAAGCCCTTGCCTCGCTCCGTACTCTGACACATGCGTTGCTGCCAACATAGAAACTCTGAACCGCTTTCAACAAATTTCCGCCCACTCCATACAAACGCAACACCCTCCACAACGCCTTCTTGTCCACACCGCCATAGTCTTTTCTCAGGTTTATTAAGGCCCAGAACGCATCCTATCCTTTTGAAAGGTACTTTTCACAGATTTGTCTCACTGCACATCCTCTACCACTCCTGAAAGCATATTGTTCCTGGTCAAACACACCATCTGTACTGTTCCTAATCCTCTTAATTAGCCTACTCTCGTACAACTTTCCCACCCATACACAACAACTGAAACCTTTGCCATTATACAGCGGAACTGAACAAGCACTGCGCCGCTCAATCGCCACCACGACCGACACAAAACACACGTAGTTGCCTCACCAACCATTCGACTACCGTTACTCCAGTCCTTTGGGCCCTCTGTTGTAACGTCAACCAAACAATGGGCTTCCCCTGCTTTCATCACCACGACCGCCTCCTGCACCACTTCTTTAGTAATGTCTGGAACAATTCTCGTTCCCAAAACCCTTCATCTTTTGCACCATCAACCACAACAACAATGTCAGCCTCTCTAACGTCTTCAACATTCAATAGCTCCTCAAAATACTCAGCTCAGATCTTCCGTTCATCACCCATCCTCCTCTTGACACCGGTACATCCAACAACCTAGCCACCACTTTCCTCGAAATCAACACGAAATCCATCAGCCCTCTAACCACCACTGCACCACCACCGGCCATCTTTATCCATGTGTAGTTGTGGATTTCTCATGTAAGCGATGGCGAATGCCCACCCAAGTTTTTCAAGAGGTAAGGTTGTGGAGCCTGTCAAATCAACACCAACTCTGCTCCTGCCAACCACAGGGTTTCGCCCTCTGTTTTTTTTGGGGGGGGGGTCTGGGATACGATAAAATCAAGAGCTTCCTCTATGGGACCAGGCTTCTACCTAGGGCTCCACCTCTGGGCTTAGGGAGAACACACCAACTCGTTGGGCGTCCCCACCTACTGGGATTCGCAACCAATAAAATCTCTTCTGGGCTTCATCTGGGTTTCCTCTGGGTTTGGCAAGCACAGAATCTGTTGAAACACAGGGCCTCACTTTTAAGCCACATCACACACCTGGGCGGCACCCGCCCCAGGACCATGGATAGCGAGGGATCCACCTTGGCGCTCTCTCACACTTTTCACCGACTTGAGACGGGCCATAAGCTGGCCATTAGATGAATACTTGAACATCCCCAGACCACCAGCGGCGCGCCCCGCCCCGCTTGAGATGGCGCGCCCCATCTCAAGTCTAGGCTGGAGAACACACAAGGCAGCCACGCTCACACTCGTTTTTTGAGCAAGCTGTTCCCCCACCACCAGCTGCCGCTCCATGTCATTTCAAAGGCAAACCTCCTTACCACATTCTCCACCACTACATCTCCCCCTCTCCCATTTAAAACCCCAACGCCAACAGTTCCTATTGACGTCCAAAACCCTTAATACTCACTCAAACTGATCGATAAATGCTCCTTCTCCTTTTCACGCCCATCGCTACCTGGTCCGTTGGCACTTACGGACCCCCGTGGGCATCTGTTAGGTTCACGGGCCGCACGGAGTCGCGGCCCAACCGAGGGGCTGAACACCCATATTTCCTTTCAGACTCTCCTCTTCTTCACCCTTCACTATCTCTCCTTTTCACCCGCATCCTGATTTGCCTAACTTTTATTTACCTCATTTCCATCTTATGTTTAGTTCAAATTTCCTTAATCTTATCTTAGACTCATTCTTAACGACTCTTCAAATAATCGGTGCACATACACACGCTCACTCAAACATAGACATACCGGTTCTAACTATTCTCCTTTTGGGTGGCAAATAACAGCCAATTAGCGTTTTTTCTTTCATGCAACCTTTTTCTACGACTATTCCTTCTTCTTTCCATTCATGCTGTTCTCATGCGTGAAATTCCCTACACCTAGTGTAGATCTCATGCTTGGAATCCCCGTTTTCTGTCTCTTCTTCATTTTCCCCCTCAGCAGATACTGGAGCGCGTAGCCCGGCACCTCAAGGACTACTGCGGATCCTTGGGGCACTGAAGCAGGGTAGGTAGTGTGTTATTCCACCTTACTGCCATCCGGGGAGTGCACGGACCATATGGCCTCAGCACCTTAGGAGTTCCTGTACCTCCCGTACATACCATAGACGTTCGCCGCATCAAGGACAGTTTGCTGGTTTGACATTCGGCGCCAGAAGGACGATGGCTCCAGTGCGCTAGAAAGCCTCGTCACTCTAAACTAAACTAGCGATCGTTCTGTGCCTAACTTAACCTTCACCCTCACGAACCTAGAAGACATTTCTCTCCACTCCATAGCACTAAGCCAACCGATCATTCGGTAACAACCCCACACGTTTTCGTGCCCGACCTTCCTCCATGCCCGACTTCCTCCCACTTACTGCATCAAACTCGCAGTCGCCCCTGCCTTCCAATTTTGCTTCATTTGTAGAACAACTACGCACATTTAATCACACTCGTTTCACCCGCTCGTTTTACCGTCTTAGAGGGGTGAATTTACTGAGAAATAAATGCCTAATTGTCGCTCCGCCTCTAATTGTCGCTCCGCCTCTAATTGTCGCCTCTATTGCCTGCACTGGCCGCAAGCGATCAATAGTATTGATATCGTATAAGCCAGCAAGAATGAATGAATTCCCATCATTGTCGTCCCTGTATAGGGTGAAACTGCAATATTTCCTGAAGTTCAGTTCTCTGGTAACCTGTCCGATAACTTTCCGTTTTTGTTTGTCCAACCTTAGCAAATACGATGTCTTTACCACGTAAGTTAAACATTTACAAGCATATTGCTACTCTGCTTTGGGTTTAATTGTCTGACTTCTCATCACATTTTTCTAAATTTGAACATTTTTACTTGGTCATCAACAATGTTTGCTCAAAATAACTTCCAGGTACATATTTTCCCTAACATCGGCATGCATTGATCTTCTAAATTATGTGAATTCTTAAATAGCTAAAATATTAAAATAAATTAACATCGAATTTTCTACATTCATTATTCCAAATTAAGGCGTAGAACATGGCTTTGTTATGAAAAAAAAGACATTCTTTTATTATTTGATCTTCTTGGACTTTCTGTTTAATTATTATATCGTCAAGGCAAACAAAACCTGACATTTGAGCTGGCAGAGATTGGAAGTCTATTATATACATGACTTGGTGAAATTTGTATTCTACATAGAATAATTTTTTCATCTTCGCCAAGCCACGTACACACGCTTCATGAGTTCTAAGTCGGCGATAACTGCTGTAAAATGTAGCCTTAGTGGAGCTGTTCATTTGTGAGTTCTTAATCTCTTCCATCTGCCTTCGGTCCAAGGCTGTCTCCCGGGTGCGTTCCTTACTCGTAAGTACAAATTTGAGGTCCACTTCCTTTTTCCGGTCTTTTCGTTGTTGTTACATTGCACAGTATTAGATTTGATGTTTAAGATTAATTCACAATCGAAATATTCGTCTGGTTATCATTTTGTGTTGTCATTTTGGCTCCAGGAGATATCTTT
Organism: Gammarus roeselii; assembly: GCA_016164225.1. Lineage (NCBI taxonomy): Eukaryota > Metazoa > Arthropoda > Malacostraca > Amphipoda > Gammaridae > Gammarus > Gammarus roeselii. Next base: position 6,828 of record SDVV010037612.1, read on the forward strand.
ACCAATTAGATCTTCCCTGTTCTGCTTATGCCTTGAATAGTATTTGCTTAGATTGTATGTGTCTATTGGTAGATTTATTTGTGTCTTCAATGTTACAGTCAGTCTTTTTAGCCCAATCATGCCTCATCTTTCATTTGTTTTACAAACTCTAAAATTCGGTGTGAAGTTGTCTTCTTTCAATATTTTTTACCGTGTTGAAAACTCCGAACGGAGAAGACCAACGTGCATCGTTCACCTCGGTTGCCATTTTCTCCATTAAATATTTACCTTATTTCAGTTTTAGTATCGCTATGTATATCAATGTTTTGCCTAACTTCATCAGCTGATAACTTGTTCAGCTGTTATGTTCCCTTTTGATTGTCACTTGAGGTGGTAGTCTCGCCTGTCACCTTGCGGGCAGCAGAAGTTGAAACAGTTGTTTTCGATAAGTGACGTTGCGCTTGTTTGAGCTACACCTTAAACCATTTTGTCCCTTTTATAGATTTCATTTCCTCGTTTTTTATAATTCTAAACTCATTCTTTTCTAGCTGACACTAGTTATACCTAACCTTCTTGCTTGCATTTCACTGTTTAAAATTTTTCTTCTCAACTAGTTGCTAAAAGCATGCTTTTTTATTGTTTGTCTTTCTATCCCGCGGGCCCGACGCTAGGTCAGCCCAGGGTGCCGGTAGAAATGTAAAAAATCCTGATATCTAAGCTACCATTCAATTACTGGCCAGGTACTACCAATGCCTACATAACACCTAATACTTACTGATGATGCGCTGGCACAATATTATGAAACGTACGCCTTTAATAATGTCTTTTCGGAATGAATTAAGTTGTTGGTACAGGCCTTTTGGTCGATCAAAGCTGTTGGGTTCAAAGTTATACACGTGCATAGCGTTTTCCTTAGTCGCCCAACCATAAGCGAAAATCCTCCGTATTAAGGAGGTAGCTCATCTGGTCTACATTTAGAATGAGCTGATCATGGACGTACCGTCAAGAAACCGGCCATAAAGTCCATCTATCTCATAACAAAAAAGTTATTAGTCTGCGGATCACCGTTTCCTGCCTCTTCTCCACCTTCCCCCGCAGCAGGTGCTGGGGCGCACTGTCCCCGGCAACGTACGGACGACTGCGAATCCTTGAGGCTGTAGAGCAGGGCAGGTTGAGAAATAACGCTTCTTGCTGCCACTCGGGGAGTGCTGGGACCGTATGGCCTCAGCGCTTTTGGAGTTTTTGTACCTCATGTGGCACACGTGCATATCTTTGACATTCGCAGCGTAGAGGACATTGACTTTACGCAGTAGTAAACCCCATCACTCTTACCTTTATTTGAAATTTGTCTATAGCTTGATGCAGCTCTAGTTACTGGTTTGACTTTTGGCGCCAGGAAGATGCGATTCCAGCGCCCTGGAAAGCCTCGTCACTCTAATCTAATATTATCTTCTTCGTATTTCAGCAGACGCGGGTTTGGGTCCAACCTGGTCAGGCGGGTGCGCAAGGCCGGCACAGACCTCATCAGCAAGGTACCTAGGGTGAGTGCATACTTAGTAATGATTTGTGATTTTGGTTTTCGCATGCTCAACGTGATCAATCAAGACACTACACAATAACGCTTGCTACTTGAAACATATCGTCTCAAAACTACATACTTTTCTTTAATGTTTCTAATTCACATGTATTTTATTTGCAATGTTATGAACTAATCTTGAGAAATGTCAAAATTGTGAACCTATTTAATACAGTGGACGTTGAATTATTTTCATTACCTATCGCTATTTTTGTTTCACATTTTTCTTGCCTCGGAAATCCGACTCACACCAACCTTTTCATTTGAGGGGAGCATCCTTCATCGATATACCTAGTGTATATCCCTCATTTCCCTTATGGTGATCCTATCTAATTAATATATTTTCCCATTTACCTACTTGTTTTTCTTGATATCTTTTCCAATCTAGCAACCTGTCATCTTAATTTTTTAGTTCTCCTGTTGACTCAGTCTTCGCTTCTCCTGCAGACGGGCCGATCCCGGTCCCGAGGTCGTGAGGACGGCGTCGAGAGCCCCGACTCGTCCTCTCTGGGGTCGTCCTCGCACGCCCACGAATCCTCTTCTCTCGACTCGGGCTCTGAGACTCGCCGCTCGTCCCCCACACTTCACGCAGCTTCTCCCACAGGGGAGTGTGGAGGAGAAGGAGGCAGTGCTGGGGAAGAGCAATCGTCAAGGGTTATGCCCTTGAGGAGGGAGTCTCTCGGGTCCATGCCGCCCTTACACGAAGGCTCCACCGCCCTGCATAGGAAATCCATGCCGCCCTCCATATCAGAACTGTTTCTCAATCATTCGATGAGGTGAGATGCTCGGCCTGCTTCAATTCTCCTCGCCGTCGAGCAAATAATGAGGGGCTTAGCAAACTAGGTTACCTCAATTATCACTCTCTAGTAATGATGCACCCTATTGATTGTTACAACTTGAACAGTCGGCAATTCAGGGCTTATGCCACTAATTGGACAACAAAAGCGACAAATTATGGATTATTTGTTGACTGTTGATAGGCATAATTCTTCGTAGTTTCAACAATTCCTGACAATGTAGATTCATTTTTATTTTCACTTTTATTGTATGTTTTTTTTATTTAAATTGAGATTTGAAAGCAGTCCATCAACTGACATCTCGGTAAATGAGGCCATGGGTCTGCATAACATCTTTAGAATACCTGTTACCCTCTACATTGGGTGTTGATTTCTACTTTTTAGCTGCCGCTGGAAGACCTTTACTCTAGAGCGCTACTACGCCAATCATTTGTCCAATCGTTGCAGATATCACAACGTAGAATTTGCTCTAATTCCTGAACTCATTCACTACCCTAAGTGATGAAAAATGTTACTTGTTTGCTGCGTGGTAAAGATCAATTGATTTGATTCGTTTCTCTCTTCCTCAGAGGATCGGTGTCCTCCGAGGAGGTAGCCAGTTCGCTTCGTTCGAGTGACCTCAGCGATGCCCTGAGAGAGGAGGACCTCTCCCTCACATTTACATCCGGGGCACCGTCTCTCAATAGTTACCTCACTCCCACCAGTACAAACTATTCCGCCACCACAAACGGTCATCACAACAATCTTTCCGGAAGTAATAATCACTCTTTCTCCAATAATGTAACTACTCCCACCAATGGCATCATTACTAGTCTCAGCAACGGGCACCATCCCGCGGCTCCTGTCAGTTCATCGAGCACTCCGACCCCAAGCCTAACTGGGTCCATGTCTTCATCGGCGGAGCTCGGAAGGGCCGGCTCTCGCAGGCCGCTTTGTTTGTCCGAGGATCAGGACGCCGGGACTAACAGAGATACCGAGGTGAGTCAACTTGCCCAGTGCACGATGATGGAATTGTTCGTTGGTGAGTGTGCTCGCTGGACAAATAGTCCAACGGAGAGTACTCACCGAGTGGATTGGTATTGCTATTTACCCAAGACTATCAGCTGCGTTGACACTTTTTGGACCCTTTGACAGACCAAGTGCAAATATTTCAATGAAGGCAGTATCGTAAAGACAGCCGTTTCTGTTCGGGCCGCATCGCGATGCCAGAAGTGTGTGCCAACTATGAACGATAATAAAGAAAAATGTCAACTTGTGCGACTTGCTAGATGGTGTCTCGATATAATTGGGTGTTCCTCATCCTGTGTTTATATTTATGGGGGACGGTGGTGTCCGCACCATGAACGGTGGTGTCCGCACCATGAACGGTGGTGTCCGCACCATGAACGGTGGTGTCCGCACCATGAACGGTGGTGTCCGCACCATGAACGGTGGTGACTGCACCATGAACGGTGGTGCCCGCACCATGAACGGTGGTGCCCGCACCATGAACGGTGGTGCCCGCACCATGAACGGTGGTGTCCGCACCATGAACGGTGGTGTCCGCACCATGAACGGTGGTGTCCGCACCATGAACGGTGGTGTCCGCACCATGAACGGTGGTGTCCGCACCATGAACGGTGGTGTCCGCACCATGAACG
>SDVV010037613.1:0-10819 GCA_016164225.1 Gammarus roeselii
GTTGCACATTGTTTCTGTTTTGATGTCTATTCACGCAACAGCGGTGGTTGCACATTGTTTCTGTTTTGATGTCTATTCACGCAACAGCGATGGTTGCACAATGTTTCTGTTTTGATGTCTATTCACGCAACAGCGGTGGTTGCACATTGTTTCTGTTTTGATGTCTATTCACGCAACAGCAGTGGTTGCACATTGTTTTTGTTTTGATGTCTATTCACGCAACAGCGGTGGTTACACATTGTTTCTGTTTTGATGTTTATTAACTGCAGCAGCGGTGCTATGCTTTTTTTTCGTGACTGAGACGCTGCAGTTCTTCTTTCCAGTACGTAGGCTGATTGGCTGCTGCTTGCCTGTTTTTTGCGTGGGATATGCTCATATTCGTTATTTTTAAGTGCAGTCAAGAAATTGTTAAGCGATTAATTGACATCTTGTCCGAGGGTTTTATCTGCTGACGCCATTGACTCTTAAGTCCTCAAAATTGACTATTCTAAAGTAAGAGACTTTTTCGCAGTTTGATGACATTTTAAACTCGAGCTCTATCAAAAAACGGATACAGTTGTGGTCACTAGTTCCGGGTGGTTCGCCTGCTTCGACGTTCGTGACATGAGAGTCGCTTGCACTGAATAGGAGATCAAGAATGTTGCTACCTCTTATAGGTGTCTTCACCATTTGGGTCATGAACTTATCGTCTGCAAAATCAATCAGACGTTGGCCGGTGGCCGTACATTCGTCTGATTCCCACTCAATGTCGGGATATTGAAGTCGCCAAGCACAATACTGTGTTGTGTTGTGACGACATCGATGAGGGTGTTGTAACGGTCGATGTCATCTGCAATGTTGCGTTCTGGGGGGCGATAGACGAAGGTGATTTGACATTTTATATGTTTACCGACTACTTGGATTGATACTATGTCATGTCTGTTGTTAGAAATATGACTCCTAATATTTGCAGCGTGTTTTTTGCGAAAAACAGCACTCTTCCGCCCTCTCGGCCTTGTCTATCTTTGTGATAGTTAGTAACCGGGGAGAGTAAAATCGCCTGAATAATGCATGGTGCTCAATATCATCCACGATTCTGTGATTGCTGTTATGTCGATACATTCTTTCATTGCATGGATACCTAGTTCGTCGATTTTGTCTCGGAGACTTCTAGCGTTCACATATCAACATTTGAGAGTACCGTTAGTCACATTATCATGATTTTTTTTTACTTAATCTTCTTCTACTATGAGGCCTTGAGTAGGAGCCAAGACTTTCGTTTTCGGTTACTCGGGTTGTAGGAGCGGAGCGGTGACTATTGCCTCTAACTCGAACTGGACTGATGACAGGAACCTTTTTGCTAGGACCTGTGGTGAGGTTTTGATGGGCTCTTGTATTTGTTGTGTATCTAGTGTTGAAACGAGCGGAGGATGTTGAGTCATCTCGTCCGGTACTGCTGGCGGAGTTGAGGGTATGATATCGAGTACGTTTTTTGACTCATTTTTTGGTGACAAGACCATCGTCTATGTTTTTAAGGATGTTTTCGATGGAATGAAGTTCATACGTGTTTATGAGAGCGTTTTTGGTGATTCCATTCAAGTTATAGTACTTTGGGTCAATCATCGCTTCCAAATGATCAGAGAAAGGGATTTTCTGCGATCTGCTGAAAGTTGCTAGGCAATTGTTATGAAAAATCATCTTGCTTAACTTGTATTGGCTTTGGTTCAGGTGGGGCAAGATGCCAGTGACGTGTATGTTCTCGTGTGAACCTTATTTTTCAACATGGTTTTGTACCTTTTTCATGTCGATTCTGTCTGTGACACGTCCTTAGCTCCAACTTGAATTATAATTCGTTTGGAAGGAGGTATCTTTTCCTTTACGATTATGTCCACAATTTCGTCGATTTTTAAAGTCTGTTTTGCCGAGTATTTTTAGTTGAATTTTTCCTTTTCTCTGATTTGATTTGAGGGAGGTGACATTGTAATCACCAATCACTAAATTTTGTCTATAATCTGAGAGTTCATTTCATCGGGCGCGACGCCAAAACGGTTTCGTATGTCGGGTCGGATGTGGTAAGATAGTGGCCGAACGTGTGGTGCTTTGTCACAGCGTGACTGCCTCTTGCTTACTACCGTAGTGTACGATGCCTCGGTGAACTAGAAACGGATGACACCAGAAAAACGAATTAAAGCCCTCAGCACAGTGAACTTTTCACCCGCCAAAGTTATTGAATATATAGATAAGCTGAAAGTCACAAAATCTCTAGGTCCAGACCAAGTTCATCTCAGAATTCTAAAAGAGAATAGCTACGAAATCGCCGAACATTTATCAAACATTTTCACCCAATCTCTCACAAATGGCACCTGCCCCTCTAAATGAAAAGAAGCTTATGTTACCCCAATTTTTGAAAAAAAGGGAACAAAAAGAGTCCCGGCAATTACCGTCCAAATAGTCTCACCTCAGTCATTGGCAAATTGATGGAAAGTTTGATAACGGATAAAATTACAAAATCTTTAGAATCAAACAAACTGATTGACGACTCTCAGCATGTCTCTAGACACAACCAGTTCTGTCTCACGAACCTGCCCCTTTTTTCATGAATATAATAGAAATCCACGACACAAAATCTCCAATCGTTATCATTTGCCTTGACTTTGAAAAGGCATTTGATAAAGGCCCCCCACAAGCGCCTTGTTAGTAAATTGCACAGAATTGGTATTCGAGGCGAGCTGAACAACTGGATAAAATGCTGGCTCACGGACAGACGGCATCGAGTTGTACTCAACGGAGCTTCCTCCCTTTGGGGTACTGTCACATGAGAAAAATAACAAATACATTGGTGCGGAAAATAACAAATACATGGGTGTGGAAAATCACGCATGCACGGGGTTAGAAAGTCCCGAGAACATGGGGTTGTTAAATCGAAGTGTACTAACATATTGAAATGAATGCTCTACATTATTGTACGGTAACAAATGGGTGGATGGACGATATGAATTGTACATAAAAACATGAATACACCATTAGAAATACATGCGGGCTCACATCATTAAAATAGTGTGAGTTCAACTTTTGTTATTCCAAATATCGACGTTTCCAAATATCGGTGTTTCCAAACACCAATATTTCCAAATATCGATATTTCCAAGCATCATTAATTCCAAACATCAAATTATTTTATCGACAATCGATACTTCCCTAGATTGATACTGCAAACATCGATGCTCCGAAGATCGATGTCTCAAAATCGATACTTCAAATATCGAGGCTAAAAAAATCGATGATTCTAATATCAATTATATGTCCAATATCGATACTGACCAAAGGTTGCGCGGCTTCATATGGCGTGCAGCAGCCAAGCAAATCAGTCCGCAATGACTCGCAGCCATAATACCGACACCCAGGTCGACCGGTTTCTGTGGGAATCAGTGAGCTCCCGCTGGGGAGCAGTGACCCCAATCTGACAATCCTTACCCCTTTTTTACCACATTGGCTCAAACAGACCTACTCACGCCTCACTTACCCTACCCATCCAACGAATGGTTTAAAAAATTAGCCCAACTCTCCTACCCCCGACTCACTTCGAGAGGACGCAGGAGGTGAAGGAGGCATGATCATTCGTGCTTATTCTGAGCCCAGGAAGTTCATGCGCTTAACAGTGTGACTATACTTTTTTGTTTTCAGATCGTGTTCTGGAACATTGCAAGGGCGCACTAATATGAGCCCTTGCAACTTTACTGGAGTCAAGAAGCCATCAAGTGCAAACACAAATCCCTCGCAAGTATCACAACAAGCGCATAAGCCGGGTGAAAGAAAACTAAGGAAAGCGGTCAGAAGCGCAAAGAGAAATAAGGAGATTAATGTAGCTAGAATGGACAAGAAAATTCCGTAAGCGTTCAATGCATATGCGAATGAGAAAAGGTTTGTTCGGGATAGCATCGGCCCCGACGAAACAATGCTCTAAAACCATTCAACACTGACATGGCGAATGCAGTCAACGAGGATCTTGTTTGCGTATTCACGACTGTAGATACAGCTAATATCCTAAAGGTAAAATTTTATGAATAACTGAATTTGATGGAAAATATTAATTTCGGTATCAATGAAGTACAGAAGCAACTCAACAAACTAAACGTCTACAAATCTACACGACCAGTTGATCTGTACCCTATATTATTCAAGAATCGCTCCGAAATCATCAACGCCCCCCTGTTGCCACTCTTTGTTTCAGTTTTATCTACGAGGCAGTGACGTTAGGCAAACGTTCGTGTTGTCTCCCTTTCGTGCTTCGGCAAAGGAGGAGGCGATTGGGGATGGGTGGGGACTCGGGCAGTGTTGTTCAGTGAATAAATGCGTGCCAGCCAATATGAGACCTCTTTGGAATGTGGTTGGGGATAGGTATTTTGGGGGTAGGTGTAGAGTGAGTCTGGAGCAGTAGATGAGAGGTGGCGCAGTCTGGGGTAGGCTAGGCCTCGTCTCTAGAGGTAGACTGGGCCTTCCAACCGATGCCCACTCCTCCACGTGTCGGCAAGGAGTTCCACTGGAGAATATAGAGGCTTGTTAAACTTCTGCTGTCTTAATGGTAGAGCACTTTGACTTTGCCAGCAACAAATAGATCACACTTCGTAAAACTTGTACTTGTCACACATTTCAGAAAGCGGTAAAATTTGTTCTAATACATGTATCGACTTACCCAAAATTTTGTTGAGTAGGGAAGGCAAACGGTTTCATGTTCCATTGCACCACCAGGTGGCTGCCTCCAGCGGTGTTGAGACCACCTGTCGTCAGTTTCCAGTGCTAGTGTTTGTTGTCAAATCTTACTTCTGACTCTCATTTTGCTAGAAGGGCAGTATTTTAAGAAATCCTACAATAGTTCGAAGAAACAACTATCAAGTGAAAAATTAGGTGCTATTTTTGAATTACATGAAGTTAGTAAATCACGAAGACAAATTACAGAATATTTAGATATATCACAAAGTGCTAAGAAATTATGAGTGTCCTGCCATAACCGTGATATTTCTGATACCCCAGTTTAAAAATTGGTCGTGTGAGACCTAGAAAGACGGAATTGCGTACTGATAAACTAATATGATCAATTTTTATGACATTTAGAAGCTGTCAAGTCTGGTGCGCCACCCACGTGCCTCAGATCAGAGGGATATTAAATATACTACCCAGACAATGAAACACTCTCCACGTGTGATGGTTTGGGGCTGCTTTGACAATTTTGGTAGGGGGATTTTTTTATCATTCATAAGAACATTATCGTGAATAGTGAACTATATTAAGTCATGCACCAGGAGGAAAAATCAACAGACAGTCCAGATCTCAATTCGACCAGAAATATATGACTTATAATAAAATGTAAGGTCGAATGCCACAACACTGGCTCAATCGCCAACCTCGCAGAATGCCATGAAAAGAAGTCTGTTGCACTGATATCACAAGAAAGAGGCCAAAATCTGATCAAATCGAAGGCAGAAGGTCTCAAATACGCCATCAAGAACAGAGAACGCATGACGAAATACTAGTATAAGGTTAGAATATACGTAGATTAGCTTTGATTACTTTTAAATTCCGAATTAGTCAGAAGTTTGTTACATTTTCAAGGTGATCGCTTTTCTTCTCCCACGTCAAAATGTTGATCGTGTGCCACCGCTTGACAATTTGGGCCTCCTTATTCGACAGCGTGCTGCTGCCATATTGCGAAGGTAATAAGTATTTTCTTAGTTTGCCCGCACTGCGGTTACCTGGAAAGTGTTGCGAAACAAATAACTTCTCAAAACCGAAACATAAGAATGATTTAGGTACTTTGAATCGGGAAACTGTAGAAGGCAGGAGTTACCGTCTGAAGAACGCGGGAGTGGGGTTACTGGGGTGCGGTGTTGGACTGCTGTTATCAGTCTAGGATGCTCGAATAAATCCCGTGACGAGCTCTCTTGCCGGTAACTGATCGAATACTTCCGGCTATAGCTTCTGCAGTAAGGTTTATTCCAGTCACTTTATACTATTATCAATCAGATCATTTTACTATTACTCAATCATTTTGCAATGACTGTTTCATATGTAAGTTAAAACATCTAAAACTATGAACTTGGTATATTGTATCTAAAACTCCGTAATTTTTACCTTGACCTGGACGATTCTTGATTTCTCGTACAACTTCTTCCAACGCTGTATTCCTCGTCTTACTGAACAGTGAACGACCTTCGCCTCCAACCACGATGACGGTTAGAGGCAGACTTATTCTAGCACCAGCAATTAGGAAAAATTGTTGTCAGGCATTGCCACCGAACGGTACAATAGTGTTCGGTGTTGGCAATAGCACGGTTTAAAAGGTGCTAGACATTGCTACCTACATGTTTTAGAACTGTGTCCAGCAATGACACTAGTCAGTATTGGGTTAACAAAGAATGCTAGTGAGATAACATAAAATCAATGTCCTGGATCGGTGGCTTTCTCTTCAGACGACCATTTTAGTTGTTTCGAGTATCTTTTTTATTGCTATTTTCTTTTTTAACCTTTCCCTTTGTCTTGAACCTTTAAAACAGACATTACGCAGACCAATGATGCATTCCTTGACATTTTACTTCAGAACTAATATCCACATTATTAAAAAGCAACCCAGCTAGGAACAAAAGGCCTGTTGTCGTCTTCTTGCACTTGTTAACACTTGTAGGACGCACTCCGTAGTAATTAAGCATTCCGCGTACCGACACCCCACCCCTCGTCCGCCACCTACCCACCCGACCGATAGTTGAATTTCAGGGCGTTGATACCGTAGATTTTATTGAATCCCAATCTTTCTCCACTAAAACCCATGTACGCATTACTACTACTCTCAGCAAATTGCCAATGTACGGTCGTACACATCACTACTACTCTCAGCCAATTGCCAATGTACGATTGTACACATCACTACTACTCTCAGCAAATTGCCAATGTACGATCGTACACATCACTACTACTCTCAGCCAATTGCCAATGTACGATCGTACACATCACTACTACTCTCAGCCATTTGCCAATGTACGATCGTACACATCGCTACCACTCTCAGCCAATTGCCAATGTACGATCGTACACATTAATTCTACTCACAGCCAATTGACAATGTACAAACTAAAAGTTTTTCGGTGTATTCGTGGGCTAAAAAATCAGTTCTGAAAGAGCACGACTCATTCATTGCATTGAAATTATCTAAATCGTGTGACATCTTTTACAACATTCATAATAGTCTAACAACTTCGATCAGAACTCTGTCGTGCAACAGCCATATTCATACATTTCTGATTTACGGCACAAACACACTTCAAACCAAATCATTATTTTGTCAAAGCGAGTCATAGAAGCACTTTCTCACGCTGGTAGACGTGACCACACTCTGCCTCTCTTCTCAGTATCATGTCAATGCCATGAACTATTCCCTTCCAGTGTTCGTGTACGAGGCTTCGAGTGTAATGACTCCCATTGATAATAATTTATTCATTAAAAAAGCACATGACTGACTAACTTGGAAATACAAAGCTGCAAAATAAATGGAATTTGGTCTCTGCAAATATGAGAACAAGTCGTAGTATAGACATTTTCAAGCGTAAACTAATTTTGTACTTGTTTGAAGTTGTGCGTGCAGAAATGGTTGAGCAGTAAATTAGTTTTCTATGTAAATTACTGCAATGAATTGGCTCTTTCACGTTCATTACTATACATTTCCTGCACACTATCATAGTGGGCCAAATAATAGGTGAGCAAATGTAATGGATAACTAAATGTTAGGCGGTCGCAACTTTACGCTTCATTTCAAACGTCGTGTGAACAGTATCTGCTGTAGGTATGTATAAACATACAGCCGCTTCCTCCTAGTTAAGAGGATGGCTAAGTTAGGCTGACACAGGGGGGGGGCGCCCAATCTCCCCGCCACAAGACCGCCGTGTCCATGCCGAAGCTCGAACTCACGACACGCGGCACCAGAAGCTGACACTGCAGTCGGATACGCTAACCACTCGATCACGGCGGCCCTATATAGTCAAGCAGTTTATAGTCAAGCTTAATTGATGCAAGTTGGCCGCACCCAGTTGCAACGTCTTATTTCGTCTTGACCTACTGCACAATTAAAGAATGGCCTACAACAATCTTCGCTTAGTTGGATACGAATGTTCATTTATGAATTGATTTTAATAATCGTCGAGTGGTAAATGTTGCCTTCAGAACCGCTTACGCTGACGAAGACGTGCTCCGTATCATGTGTATTGTGATATGACTAACTTCATCTACCTGCCACTACACCAAAATTAACTTTAAATCACGAAAAAACTTCAACTCTTTAGAGTCACACTCTTGACCTTTATATTACAGAACTTATTTTAAACAGCAAGATCATGTATGTATAGACATACAGCCGTTTCCCCCTAGTTAGAAGGGTGGCTAAGTTAGGCTGACACAGAAGGGGGAGGTGCCCAATCTTTCCGACACAAGACCGCCGTGTCCATGCCGAGGCTCGAACTCGCAACATGCAGCACCAGTGGCTGACACTGCAGTCGGACACGCTAACCACTCGGCCACGGCGGCCTTTAAGATCATAACCAGTCGCAAATAAACAGAACTGTGAAGACGGGAAAGGATTGTTTTTCTCTCCTCTGTTTTTCTTGAGAATAGTGAGAACTCAAAATACACGAATCAAACAGGTAATTTCTGTCTAGTTTTTATCTGGTCATTCGTAGGGGTACGATGAAAGAGTCTGATCCCACATCAGGATGGGACGGATCCTTTATTCTGAACAATAGCGACAGGAAACCCCTGAAGGGATGATCCACTACAGAGGAACGCAAGCAAGACTGGCATCCAATGATTCCAATTAGGATCCTCGTTTCGGTGTTTGTGTTTCCAGTTGGCTGATAAATGATCTCTTCAAATTAAAGTTGCACTCAGTTCAAAGATTAAATAAAAAATAATCTTGTTTTTGTACTCCTAAGTCATTAATATATTGTATTGGGTTGCCGTGCATTATCGTGCAGCGCTCCAAGTGAGGAGAAGAATAATAGAACGCATATTTCGTGGTAACGTTTACTTAAGAAAAACGGCTTCAGAACACAATGCGGGAACAACAAGAATGAACAGTTGTTAACATTAGAAGGTTTGCTGGAATCCGACACATATTTCTCATAAAAATTGTCAAAACGTTGTTCATTATCTCGTTCGAATGCAAGTAGTTTGACAAACTCAAAAAAGCTTGAGAAAGAAACACCCAAGTAAAAACTTCAAAAGTCTTAAATTTTGGAGTAAAATACCAAAAAATAACTCAAATTCCATGAGAGCTTAGGTCGCAGAGTGCATGCTTGATAATTAGTTGAACTTTTTATTCAATTGAATCGGAATATTTTCAATCTTATGTTTTCACAATATTTTCCTAATCAAATGCAGGATTTCATAAGGAAATAGTTCATGGACACTAGATCAATATTCAGGCATATACTTTAGGAGACTTTTCACTTAGATCAATCAGTGAAGTACCTTAGTGTCAGATAATAAATAATTTGGTCTCGCCTCTGCAAACTGAAACCGAAGAAATCCAAAATGAAATTATGAACTGGCACTAATGGGTCCTAACAATTACGAATTTTCTTTAAATTGATTGTTACTGAAACTACTCAATAAAATTGATGAACTACGGACACTTTTCAGAAAACTTGTAACTACGGAATGCTCCATTGTCGACACGACGAACGATTTTTATGTGCCTATCAACTTTCTTGAAGTACAATCTTCCTGCTCATTAACAAACAGAACAGGTGGTTCATTTACAGCTTTTGTTAAAATTAGGGTTTGAAAATTCGACAATTCAAACATTGTTTCCAGTAGATCTGCTCTCATACATTGCTCAACTGTATCTGAAGCGCATCGTCCGAAAAATATATATTTTCCCTGAAAGTTTCCCATCTTGCTACTGATAATCGAATACATTGTTTAACTTCTTTCAATCGAACCTCATGCATACTGTTCTCTAGAAACTAAATAGATATTATTTACGCTCTATATACATTTGATTGACGGTCGACACTGAACATGACGTGATAACTAAAGTTGAATACAATAAGGAAAAACGTAGAAGCTATGGCAGTGAGACAAGATAATATATTGTAAATAAACAAAGGGATAAGAAAGGAAAGGGTTGTCATCGGTTAACTACAAGCAACGAATAAACCGGACAAAAAACTCCAGTTACAAGACGCGTATAGTTTTTCACCTGCATTTTCTACATGACATCAATGTTATTTTTTTTCATTAACGTGTTCTAATAATAAGTCTCCTTCGGTTGTTAGTCACACTTAGACAAAACCTTAAATAAGTCGGTTCCTATTTATATCTGAATTTTGGAAGGAACCCAGATCTAATTATCTAATCGAGCGATTTCTTCCACATTATTCTTGATATAGATACTCTGTTTACAGAAATATGTACACTAGTATATTTTTTCAGAAATAATGGTCTTCTTATTGAATTGTAATTAGTTCTCGTGACATTGAGTGTTGTCATTCCAAACAATGATCTTGAGAGTCTGGGTAAACATAATAAGTCCATCGAATCGTCGAGCAAAAAGCAAGTGTGAGATCAAGAAGCAAAAAATATTGCATTGGACGTATAAACCAAAAATTAAAAACTATTTCCTGATCAGTCTTCCTGAAAATAAAATAAAATTACAGAATACTATTTATTAACGACTGGGAATTGATATCAATCAACAACAAAGCAATTTTTTCGACCCACCATAATAGCCAGCACCAAAAATACAAACGTTTCACTGTAATGGGTCACGATAATTCTCCACATGATAACATTGGCT
>SDVV010037614.1:0-10819 GCA_016164225.1 Gammarus roeselii
ATTCCCTACACCTAGTGTAGATCTCATGCATGGGATCCCCGTTTTCTGTCTCTTCTTCATCTTCCCCCTCAGCAAGTGTTGGAGCGCGTAGCCCGCACCTTAAGGACTACTGCGGATCCTTGGGGCTCTGAAGCAGGGTAGGTAGTGTGTTATTCCTCCTTACTGCCATCCGGGGAGTGCTGGGATCATATGGTCTCAGCGCCTTAGGAGTTCCTGTACCTCCTGTGGCACCCGTACATACCATAGACGTTCGCCGCGTAAAGGACTTTGACTTTGCGCAGTAGTAAACCTTAACTTGAACATTGAAAAAGAAGAAAAACAAAGACTAACTTGATGCAGCACTGTTTGCTGGTTTGACATTCGGCGCCAGAAGGACGATGACTCCAGCGCGCTAGAAAGCCTCGTCACTCTAATCTAATGTCGAGTATTCCATTCGTTCCTTGAGACTAAATGCACTTTTTCTTGCTCGTTCTTTTAGACAATCAACATTTTATTCTTCAAATACTAGGCTAGCACTCGTTCTTTTTGGGACACCCACCAGTCACCTGAATATGTCATTGTATGCTACCCGCAGTTGGCTCATAGTACCCCGCGTAAATTTACACCACAATGAGTTACAGTACATAGGAAAACAGTACGTTTCAAAAAGCTGCAGCTTAACATCCGTTGTACAAAAATTGAATTTTCTTATGAGTTGGTTGCCAACCGCATCTAACTTCCGGTGTTGTTTAGAGATACCGTCATTATAACGCCGGTTAGTTGTTATTAAATGCCCCAAGTAAGGGAAACTGTCCACATAGTCCAGCGGGTGCCGCTAAGTACCCCGTCTGTTCTGTACTGGAACCTCTGGTTGGATGGTTTCACTTGCATACACACAGATTTGCTAGCATTGTATTCAATGTCTAGTTCCGCGGCCTCAGTCTCGCATATATTTAGCATCGTTTGAAAAGCATCGGCAAAAACTGTATCAACGGCACCAAAGGAAGCTGTTCCAACATCATCATATGATTTGCACACTTGAAACTGGAAGAAGAAATGATCCAATCATTAGCATTTATGGCCCGAACGTTATTGCTGGTCTAGCAGAGTTGATTGTTTCCAAATAAACTTTATTATTCCTTTTTAGAAACATGAGGTCACAAGAATGAATTAATACGTCATCTATTTAATAGACTTCACTTGATGTTACTTGGATCTTGACGCTCCCCCGACTACATCAAAAGACCACCTTTATTCTTTTCAGCCCAAACTCGCTTCAATGTATTTTGCGGCTGCAACATGAATCGAAATCCACATTGGCGTATTCCATACCATCATCTCATCACAAACGATCGTATCTCAGCACTGCTTCGTTCAAGCTAAAAAGGTCGTGCAGATTGTTGAGACGAGTTAGAGTTGATACGACTCCCTGATTACAAGTGGGTCTTGATTAAACGAAATATTATAACCGTGTCATGATCAGAATACTATGCAGGGGTCGGCCGTCTTGGAGATTAAAATGTGGGCTTGTGGGTGATTAGATTGCTTCAAAGAAATCGTTTCTTTAATCTGCCAAATGAGTTTATTCTGAGGTTGTCAACATAGTGGTTTAATATCGTAAAGCCGAAACAAACAAAAAATCTTGTGCTGTCTATTATCTAATGTTTTTGTTCGAAGTGTGTTCTTGCTTGCGTCTTTCCCCTCATCTTTATTTTGCATGTATGTGTTTCTCTTGCGCATGCGTGCGCTGTACTACCCTGATGAAGCTTACGCACGCTATTTGGACTCCGGCCGCGTTAGATGAAATAAGCCAGGTTAGGACAGCGTCTGGCATCAGCCGCTCAAGGAGGCCCTTTTTAGATCGCATTGATGTTTATTTTATGTCCTGCAGGCCTTTTCAATGGGAAGAAACAAGCGCTCTCGCTACACAGAACAGAACTTTCTACGGGCAGCACCTGCAAATTAGGGTGGGCTGCGGGCACCGTGAACACTTGGTGGCTGAGGACTAGAAGCTCATAGACGCTAGCAGGGTGTGACCAACTGAAAGTTTCAACGGTTATTACACGCAGGTCTTGCGGTGAATGGATGATTATTAATTTTATAGAGCATTAGCAGTTTATTTTAGTATTTCTTATTTCGTGCGCTCTTATTTTTCTCTGCCTTTTTTTCATGGGGATAAATTTTGCAGTTGTTATTATTATATATATCGAGGTTGGTTGAGACAAGGTGACCTAGGGAAGGGGGGTACTCGTGGGACCCGCGGGACTCGGGGGACTCGGGGTATCGGAAACCCGGAGGACTTGGAGGACCAGGAGGATTTGGGGGGACCCACTTGGACCCTCCTGGGGTCTTTGGGACACCCTTGAGACCATTCGGGACCCACTTGAGGCCCCTCTAAATCCTGGAACCTTTGCTCCCTCCTCCCAAATCTACGTTAAACCTGTTCTGTACCTACGTTAAACCTACTCTGTATCTGCGTTAAACCTACTCTGAATCTACGTTAAACCTACTCTGAATCTACGTTAAACCTACTCTGAATCTACGTTAAACCTACTCTGAATCTACGTTAAACCAACCCTGAATCTACATTAACTTACTCTGAATCTACGTTAAACCTACTCTGAATCTACGTAAAATCTACTCTGGATCTACGTAAAATCTACTTCGGATCTACGTTAAATCTACTCTGAATCTACGTTAAATATACTCTGTATCTACGTTAAACCTATTCGGTATCTACTACTACCTGCAAGGTATCTACGTTGAACCTACTCTGAATCTACGTTGAACCTACTCGTAATCTACGCTGCACCCACTCTGCCATTCTTCAATTGCCCTTCGGGGAAGTCTGCATTAACTTTGCGTTGGGACTCCGGTGGAAAACAAAATCAAACTACTACATTACACGCTGGTATCCCAGCTCATGGAAACTAGCAGCGTGTGAACAACTGAAAGTTTCAACGGTTGTTACTCGTTGGTATCTTAGCTCATAGAAACTAGCAGAGTGTGATCAACTGAAAGTTTCAACGGTTATTACTCGTTGGTATCCTAGCTCATAGACGCTAGCAGGGTATGATCAACTGAAAATGTCAAAGGTTGGTACTCGCTGGTATCCTGTAACATGCGCACCTGCTTCTGAAGTTAGAAAGCCGCGACCAATCACGAGTTTGCGATGAAAGTATTGTTCTATGTCAAACGTGGCATTCTATCACCCTTTTATTAGCGAATTTTACTTATTCTTGTTTTATCTTCCACTCGTAAGAGCCATATGGTTTGAATTGCGCTTCTGCTTTTATTCAAATGAATCCTGAAGAGAAAACATTACAGAGACGTTTTTTACGTGAGAATCTTGATAACATCCGTTGAACGTAGTTTTCGACCGATTTAGATCTTTGAGTCTTTTAACCTTACTTGGGAATCTCGAAACTTCTAAGTTCCTCGACTGCCCTCGAGTTTTTAGGAAAAAGAAACTTTGTCCGCGTGGCGTCCTGCGCCTATTGGTCTAAATGTCTTCCAGGTACCGGTGGTGCGCTCGGCCGTCTGCCGGCTGAAACCCCCAACCCCCTTCCTTCCTATTTAAGCGTGAGCTGGCCTGCCCCAGCATTCATTAGTCATTCTGGCTTCGGACGCAGAGCACTCCCGCCTCACCTGATCCTGACAGATCGTAGAACCTTCTCGAAAGGTAAGATCCAGTGCGCGGCGGCCCATCTGGGCAGTGGAGTAGTGACCCACTGCCGTAATAAATTTGCTCTCATTGACCTGCGTCCCACGACACGACAGTTTGTCGGTACAGTTCTCGAGAAAAAAATCGGTCGACACAACAATTTGTCGATTCAGCTCTCGACAAAAATTGTCGAGACAGAAATCTGTCGACACGACAATTTGTCGATACAGTTATCGACAAAAATTGTCGAAACAGATTTGTCAAAACGGAAAGCTGTCGAGACACAAATTTGTCGACTCGACAATTTGTCGATACAGTTCTCGACAAAAATAGTCGGAACAGAAAATTGTCGAGACAGAAATCTGTCGACACGACAATTTGTCGATACAGTTCTCGACAAAAATTGTCGAAACAGAAATTTGTCGAGACAGAAATCTGTCGACACGACAATTTGTCGATACAGTTCTCGACAAAAATTGTCAAACGGAAATTTGTCGAGACAGAAATCTGTCGACACGACAATTTGTCGATACAGTTAACGACAAAAATTGTCGAAACAGAAATTTGTCGTGATCGAAAGTTGTCGAGACAGAAATCTGTTGACATGACAATTTGTCGATACAGTTCTCGACAAAAATTGTCGAAACAGACGAAAATTGTCAATACATTTTTTTTTGTCGACCTAATCCCAAAAATTTTGGTCGGATCAAAACTCTTTCCGCAAAATATTGTGTTATACCCATACTCGTGTACAAGTCTATACCTCCGTTTTATACTTCTCTCTCCCTGATTTCAGAACATGACGGAAACACCTTCCCGGCCCACCTGCTCCCGATGTGCCGGTCCTCTGCCCAAAAACAACCTCCATACCACCTGCCTGAGACGCTCCATCTGCTTCGCGGGACACGTGTATAGGCCAGCATGGTGCGCCATCTGCCTATCGGCCATGAAAGCGACCATAGGCAGTGCGGCCTACGAGGCTTTCCTGAACAGAACTTGGTCCATGAGACGGAGATACTCTGGCAGCGCCACATCGGACACAAGGTCCTTTTTGCACCCTGACTCCCGCCACCTTACACTTCCAGGAGGTCCTTTTTGCACCCTGACTCCCTCCACCTTACACTTCGAGGCACGCAACTTATGAAGGAGAGCACGGAAGCAGACGACCCAAGGCGTCTCTGCCATCAATCGTAGAGGGGCTTGGGCAGGGATAGCCCTAATCACACGAACGGCCCTCCCCTCACGGTCCCCTACCCCCGACGCGCCTGCCTCATCCTCGGCTTCTGGGTCACAGATGAGCGACAAAGGACGCATCACCCTCGGCGATCTCGGCGGACACTTCCTCATACGGGAAGACAGCACGCTGAACATTCTGCCACCCAGCCAGGAAGGGTTTCACTCTCAGCGGGAGTACACCCCGGGAAACCCAAGCCTGCTCTCCGTGTCCATGCGGACCGCATCGGACGAGGGAGCCGCAACATCGCTCAAGAGATTGCTCCACCCACGCACAGACTGCGTTCACGGCACCAGCCTCCTAAGGTACCATCACAACCCCCCCCTCGCTTCCGGACGGTACCCAGGCGCGCTCCGGCTGAGCTCCCTAATGACTAAACACCGCCCCCCCTCCTCTCCTCCTTCCCCGGATGGAACACGCACTTTGCTCTCACAACACACTGCCCCGTAGTCAAGTCCCTGATGGAGTTCGCGAATGCTCCGATACTCTCCCCGAAGGCTCACTTCGATGCCACATAAGATCGCTTTCCCGGTCCAGCACATTGCCACAGAAGCAGTACTAAGGACTTCAGGCTTCGCACGCAGGTGGCTCAAAACCTGCGCGGCTACATCCTCGGCGCATCACTGACGGGTATTCTTGAAAGCATTCGGACTTCCGTCCTCACCGATGGCATGTCAGGTACCCCTCAGTTACTGCATGGCAGGTCTGGCAGAACTTACCACAGGCTCCGCTCGCAAACTATTGTCGGAGTCTCTCTTTGTCGCTGCTCAGTGGAGATACCAGATTTGGCTTCAGACGCTGGACAGACTCACTCCGGAATCCGCCCGGACCGCCCTTCTAGCAGAGTCGGTATTTGAACCTTAACTATTCGGCGACGGGGCAATCTTACAGGCAAGCCAAGTGCTGGACACTCTCCGTAGCAGAACAGAGGTCCTCTCCTTCATGAGCCCCTCAACATCAGGTTTCGTTGCCCCTGCTCCACAGAGACCCCCGCAACACCGGAAAGCTGTCACACAGCATCCCCTCTATAACCGAGGCGGAATGGCACAAAGCTCTTTCGTGGCTGACCCGCACCGCCAAGGGCGCGCCCTACGTTCCAGCAAGACGCTGGGCAATCACAAGGGAGGCGGATGGGCTCCGGTGTGCCTCAGACAAGCTCCAAGCCCCGCCCCCCACCTGCCCTGGTGGCCCGGGGCTGCACCCAGTACGTTCCAAGGAGGTATAGTTGCGGAGGGGGTCGGGGAACCTCGGCACACAAACGACCCTCCCTCTCCCACTCACAGGCCAAAGCTAACCACAGACAGCGGGACCGCCCCCTTCCCCTTCCGCGCAAATTCTGACGTTCTGCCGGCAACCCTCAGGAACCGCCTCGCGCACTGGACCAAGGCCACGCCTATGGTCAAACGCATTATCGCCACAGGCCCCTCCTGAAAATGGACGCCACGACAGCCCCCACTCGATTACACGGTCTCCCACCGACAACCCGAGGATGTTCTTGAACCCCTCGTTTTAAAATTTCTGCGCAAAGGCATAGCCAAAGCGGTTCGTATACAGCCTGCTTTTGTATCTCTCATCTTTACGGTCCCCAAGGCCTCCGGAGGAGATCGCCTGCTGATCGATCTCTCCGACCTCAACACATACATTCCGGTTTTCACGTTCCGCATGTCCCACCCGCAGCGCATACGGGCAGTGCTGAACACCCCTATCTGATTCACCAAGTTGGATATCACGGAAGTCTTCCCACACATCTTTATTCATCCCAGGTTTCAAAAGATCCTGGCCTTCAAACTACGAGGCCAACTGTTTTTCTTTTTGGTCCTCCCATTCGGTCTCAACTTGGGACCAATAATCTTTACAACGATCGCGAACCTGCCCCTGCGTTTACTCCACCAGCAAGAAATAGATGCAGCCTTCTACATCGACGATGGGCTACTCTGGGCACCGACAGCTCTTCACTGCCGGTGAAACACCCAGATGGCCTGCGACCTTCTCCTCAAACTAAGCTTTCGCATCCACATGAAGAAATCTGCTCTAGAACCCACCCAGAACACCTCTAGAACCCAGCCTTACAACACCTCGACCGCTGCAGGGACATGGCCACGGAGATGCTTTCCGCGGAACCCTCTCGCTCCGACAGTATCAGAGTTTCCTCGGCATAATAAATTTCCTCACACCTTACTTACGCTATGCTCGCAACTTCTTCAACGAGGTGTTCTCGCAGCATGCTCCTTCCACCTCTCCCGCAAGCCCTGCCGTCTCAACAATCCCTACCTTCAGGCAGCTCAGCACTGGCGCGACGAAACCTTTCTTCATACCACCGTCCCGTTCGTGATGCCTCATCCTGAGCACCTCCTGTGGACGGATGCATCGGACGAAGCGTGGGGTGCCGTATGCGGCAGCGACCAGCAGACTTACGGCCGCAAGTCTCTCAGGGGACCGCAAACTCTATATTACGGCGAAGGAATCGCTGGCCATCATACACGCGCTGGGTGCACGAGCTCATTGGCACCACACCACAGTCCGCGTAATGTCCGACAACAGAGCGGCAGTGGCCATGGTTCGCTGCAGAAGTTCCTACAGATCCTCCAGTGCCACCACCTCTTCTCCTCGCGACCTACCTTTCCGGTTCGCAGAACGTTTGGCCCGATCAACCCTCACGTCTCCTACCGGTAGAAACGGAATTGGCGCTGACGCCTCAGTGCTTATCCCGCCTCTCTGCCCTGCGCGGGACCATGCACATCGACCTCTTTGCGCATCCGGGGAACCACAAGCTCCCACTATTTGCAGCTCCGTTTCCTCACCCGCGAGCGGCTTTAGTGGTTTCTCTACAATGCGACTGGAATCAGTGGAAGGAAATATACCTCTTCCCTCCATACAACCTGATTCCCCAAGTGCTTCACAAACTCGAGACGTACCGCTACAGCGGCGTCCTCGTGGTCCCCGACTACCCGAACGCACTGTGGTGGCCCACGGTCATCGCGTCTTTCCACGAACTCTCGCTCGCCCTGGACGCGTCCCAGCGCATCAAAGTCAGGGAGGTCCCTCTAACATCCCGACCCGTCTCGCGTTACCTCGCATTCAATTTTCAAAAATGGTGCTCACGATCAAATTCAATAGCTCGCTGACGGACACTCTGGTTAACACGCCCAGGCAGTCCACACAACGCCAATACCAAAGCGTCTGGACTTGTTTCCATACGTGGGTACGCGCCATCAACCAGTCTACCTTCTTGACGTTCCTGCACTACGCCGGCAAACAGAAGCGGCTCAATCCTCGTACGGTTCTGGTCTACAGGAATGCGCTACACTTGCCCCTCTTGCATGGCTTTGGCGTCACGACCCGCGGGGCGATCTTTCATGAACTGGCTCGCACCTAGTTTCACGAGAATCCGCCACAACGACGTTTCGTGCCGCAGTGGAAGCTCGAGCCGGTGCTCGACATGCTCGCCTCTCCTCGCTTCAATACTCAGACGACGTCAGTTTGGGCGCTCTTTCAGAAGACTCCGTTTCTCGTCGCGCTTGCAACAGGCAACAGGGTCTCTGAAATTGCAGCCATGTTACACACGGGACTACATTTCTCCACGAACCCTCCATGCGCGCTCATCCTGACCGTCGACAAGTTCCTGTACAAAAACCAGACCCTCGCTCACACAACACCGCTCATCTCTATCGCCTCACTGCTGCCGGATGGCCAGACACACGGCTTGTGCCCTATGGCCGCACTCAAAGCCTACATAGCACGATGTCCACCGCATAATGAGTTTTTGTTCATCCATCCTACTTCCGGCAAGCCTCTCAGGGCGTCATCGGTGGGGCACTACATCTGCTCGCTTATCAATGAGGCCACACCGCATGCCTTCGCTAAAGCTCACGATGTCCGCAAGTATGCCTCGTCTCTCGCTTGGACGCGTGGAGTCCCGCTTCGAAACATCATATCCAAGGCGTTTTGGAGGTAACCCCACGTATTCGTGCTCAAATACCTCTTCACCGTAGAGAAGCCTAACCAACCTTGCGTCTCCTTGGGAACCAGTTAGATAGTCCTTCTCTCCTCATACGTTTCGGACACCGCATCCGCTGCGGCCAGCACCTCCTCTACGTAGCATGGAGTACGTACTTCAGTATCTTACCAACGCGTGCGGCGACACTCCACGCAAAATCTTCAGATTACGGATCACGAAATATGTATTCCCTTATCCTACTTGCAGTACAACTCTGTTACCATAGGAGCTAGCTATTGTACACATTGTTGGTACTGGTAAATTTGGAATTTATTGCCTACCGGACGGGTCACCCATCCTGTCTGGAGGGCAATATGTATTGATTATGTAACAACTCTTTGGTTGCTCGTACTCACGGCCCGCACATTGTTTTTGGCCGCGTCGAGCGAGTATGTTCACTGCCGTTGCCACAACACCATATTTGTATGTACCCATACTAAAATATTATTTGGACCCTCATGTTCAGAGCCCGCATATTAGTTTGCCGCTTATTCGCCAATATGTAAAATAATTACCACCATTTATACAAACGTGTTATCCTTCCCTTCCACGGCAAGCGCGTCTTTGGAAACACCCAGTTTAAGATGCAACCGATCCATACAACTTCTGTGCTCATCTGGCATCGAACAGCTTGCGCTTCATGGTCGTATTATCTTATTTTCTATGCAAAACCATATGGCTCCTACGAGTGGAAGAGAATATAACTTTTGTTAGCTCGATTATCTCAATCAAAAGCTGTTTCTCTGTAATGAGTAAGAGCCATATGGGGCGTCCTCCTCCCTCTGCTATCTTAACTACGCATCAACGTCTCCTTACGGGAAGCAACTAGGCTAGACCTCATGAATGATGAGGCAGGCCCGCTTACGCTTATTTAGAAAGGAAGATGGTTGAAGGTTTTGGCCAGCAGACGGCTGAGCGCGCCACCCGGTTCCTGGAAGACATTTAGACCGATTGGCGCAAAACGCCACGCGCCGTCAAGCGGACAATTTTTTTTTTTTAACACGAAGACAGTCGAGAAACGTGAAAGTTGCGAGATACTCGAGTAAGGTTAAAAGACTCGAAGGTCTAAATCGGTCGAAAACTACGTTCAACGGACGTTATCAAGATTCTCTCGTAAAAAACGTCTCTGTAATGTTGTTTCTGAAGGATCCATTCAAATACAAGCAGAAGCGCCATGCAAACCATATGGCTCTTACTTATTACAGAGGAATAGCTTTTTATCGAGAGAATAGAGATAACAAAAGTTTTATTTATGCACCTATTGCTGCTCATCGCAAGTCGTGCTATTGCTAAGACCGTCCCGTTAGTCATCATCAGTCGTGACATTCCAGCTGCCATTGTTGAAAAACGGTGATAACAAACGGAATATCATCGTCATTGGTTGCTTCTCAGTTGTGGTCATGCCCCAGTCCGGCAATGGCGGCTCACTTCAGTCTCCGTAATTCATGTATTGTATACAGTAGCGAAAGGAAATTCGTTTATGATTAAAAAATTGAGATAAATTTTCAATTATAATTCTTCGCTTGACATTTGAACTCATTGTAAATTTTAATGATATTCTCCCTAAAGAAGGGTTGTTCAGATATAATACCGTGAGAAAATTCCACGTGAAGTTAAATTCCATGTAGGAAAAGTCTAGTTTATTTCTTTCGGTTATAGACTATCTATGAACGAATTTTTTCCTACGGTACCTTTTAACTGTGCACACGTGCAACGAGTTTTCAAACTATATTAGCTAATCCATGACATAGGTCCTGTTTATTACCCTGACTGCATCACCAGAAGGTCCCATTAACGCTACTGCGCATAGTGGAAGAATTTGTTATTCGTGACGCTTGTATCAATAGCGGAAAAAACTCCGTTAGTGCATTAAAATCTAGCCAAATCCTGCTAGTATTGATCCAAATTTGCTGGAATTATTTCTGTAGGTTATTTATGTATATAT
>SDVV010037615.1:0-10819 GCA_016164225.1 Gammarus roeselii
GTCCGCCCACTCCATACAAACGCAACACCCTCCACAGCGCTTCCCTATCAATTCTGTCATATGCCTTCTCCAGATCCATGAAGGCCCAGAACACATCCTTTCCTTTGGCAAGGTACTTCTCACATACCTGTCTCACTGTAAATATCTGATCGGTACACCCTCTACCACTCCTAAAGCCACACTGTTCCTCTCCAATTGCGCAGTCCGTACTGTCTCCAATCCTTTTGATCAGCACTCTCCCGTACAACTTACCAACAACACATAACAGACTGATACCTCTCGAGTTGCAGCATTCATTTTTATCTCCTTTGCCCTTATATAGCGGAACAATGCAGGCACTGCGCCACTATAAATCTCAAAAGATGGTTGGCAAGCTTAGAGGTCATTCAATATGCACCTCCCAAAGGATTGGCCAAATCACCCCGACAGAAACGCAGTACAGTGCCGGTGAGTGATGCCCGCTACAGTTTTTTGACTCCAATGGGGTATGAAGCTGTCATTCAAATTTAATCTTGTTACAGTTCCAGTCTGGTACATGTGAGTTATGCATGCCACAGATCCAGAACGGTGCAGGTGAGTGTTGCTTGGCACAGTAGCTACCGGTTTGGTGCCAGCTAGTGATGTTTGTCACAGTACCTGTACAGTGCTGTGCCGGGTTTTTATGTTCAAATTTACGTTCAAATTCAAATCTCATTGCCTAATCCTACATAGGGATCAGGCGAGAGGAATGTAGCGATGTTGGTGTGACGACGCAGCAGTTAAATAACTTTGTTTAATTTATATTGGGCCAGGGCAGCTGAGGCATCATTTTTTCAGTCATTATCCATTAACTTCTTGTTCAGCCCTATTCCATGCTCTCCTGGGCAGGTATTTTAAACCCGGAGGTATAGCTAATAGCTTCATTAATATTATACAGGAAATAAACTGCCACCGACATTGCCTTGTGAGATTAAAAGATTGCCTCGCTCCTGCACGCTATAAAACTTCGTCACTGTAATCGAATCATGCCAGGGTTTAGCTTTTTGTTTTTATCATTGCAGAGATTTTTTGCACTGGTGCAGTGATATCCGACGAATGCGCCTGTTGGTGCCTTCGTTGTTGTTGTTGTTGTTGTTCTTGTTGTTGTTGTTGTTGTTGTTAAAATTGTATTCTACATGTCTTGGAATTATATTTCAGTACGACGAAAATGTTACGGAGAACCTCTGCCCTGTTAGAACAGCTACATTAATTGTCTACAGACTTATGGCCGCTTCCTTTGGCTTGAGGATGGCGGACGGCTAGACGATGCCAGTACGCTTGTGAGTAATCAAGCTACGTTGTACTGGATTGACTAACCGTAGACATGCAACCGTCTCTCCCACCTGGAGGGTGTCAGTTCTGCTGTGTAACTATTGTAGTAGCCACATCTCTAATATTAGGTGCAATTAAAAATTTATGTGTGAAACTTTTTATTTTATCAAAGGAATCTCTTCCAGGCGCTGACGCAAGGTAGTAACCGCAGCCCCCTCTCAGACGGGCCTGTCATTCATGAGGTGGTCGATGACGTGATCAGTACCGCTGACGAGACGGTGACCGTCCCCGCGCATTCTCTCCACCTCACAAACGCTCTGCAGCAGCAACACCTCCCTACCTCTACAGGAGTCCATCCCGTCCTTTCCCCCGTCACCACCACTATCACAGAACACAGTGGTGGTCCCAGCAGCGACAGCAACAGTAGACTGATATCGCTCGCTGGCGCTGACGTCTATACTGTAGTTGGTGGGTCTGGTGCTCAAGTGGAGCTGCAGATGCAGCAACAGCAGCACCATTTAGCGGAGAGTGGAGGAATGGAGGTTGAGAACGTGTATATAACGCCTGATGTTGGACACCGTCCTTCAGTTCGGTCGACGCAGGGCATGTCCACCTCCACTAATGACACTGCGGCTGGCAAGTAAGTTGACAAGTGTACGGCTTAGGGACGCACTTGAACAAGAGGTCACAACTCAACTGACGACACACTCTTGTCCTATTCCTGATATCTCCCTCTAACCATCATTAAACTTCGCGGGACGCACTGAGTTTAGACTCAATCGGTGCGAAGAACGCTCTTATTTCCTTTCAGACTCTTCTTCACTTATGTATATGGACAGTGAATTCATCATTGGAAAAACTTCAATCCTCGCTAAGATTCGAGCCTGCGTCGCCGGAAAACGAGTCCATCACTTTACCCACTAAGCCATCCAGCATAACAAAGTTGTGATTCAAGCTTTCGGGGTATTTTACTGTTGGTAGAGTCGACTACCAATTGTGCTATAACAATCACTCACCATATACATAAGTCTCCCAACGTTATTGTTAGTATATTCACTCTATCTTCTTCACTTTTCATTATCTCTCATTTCCTCACTTTATCCAGAATTTACTTACCTTTCATTCACCTCATTTTCAACTCACTTCAGTTCAAATTTCCTTCAACTTATCTCAAATCTCAAACTTCATCTTACAACTTTCTCAATCCCAATAGTCGTGGCACACAAACGCACTTGCCCATACACACACATTTGCATATACATTCACACACACATTTGCATTCACATTCACACACAACACACACACAAACACATACACACACCGCACGCGCGTGCCCACCCAACTCGCTGTCCTCGCGAGTGGAATGAGGGATTAGGTAGATGCCATGTCTGGTGGAGAACGGGTCGGAAAATTTCCGTCCACCCTCATTAGAGCCAGCTGGTTGAGCATGGCCAGGCACGTTCTTCAGGAGCCTGTCTAGCAAGCACGCACGCACGCGCACATAAATGCTCACAGAGACGCACTCACAGAGACTCACACACTGAGACTCACACACTGAGACTCACACACTGAGACTCACACACAGAGACTCACACACAAAGACACAAACGAAGAGACGCACACACAGAGATGCACACACAGAGACGCACACACAGAAATGCACACACAGAGACGCACATACAGGGACGCACACACAGAGACGCACACACACACACACACGCACACACTGAGACGCACGCACACAGACGCACGCACACAGACGCACGCACAGAGACGCACGCACAGAGACACACACACAGACACACATAGACACTCGCACATACATACACACACACACATACACACACAGAGACACACGAGACACACAGAGGGACACACACACACACACACACACACACACACACTCTTGGATCTCTTGGATGTTGTTTGGGAGCTCAGTCCCGAGTCACGCTGATGCGCCGCCACAGGTCAACGCTGTTTCCCACCCCCTCACCACCGACAGGGGAGGCGCATAATCGTCACGCTCTCCATCCGACGTCAAAAGAGTGGAAGGAGGGGGCAGCTGGGCAGAACAAAATTATCTAATTTATGCCAGATCGGCATTTTCAGCCGGTTACGGCCCTGCACTGGCACGGAGCAGCGGCACCCCTTCGGACGTTGAACAAAGTTTTTCATAGACCGAACTCCATTCCGGAATTTCTGGCTCGATCCTCAAGCACGCCGCGCCCTCAAACACTCCACCTGTGCAACAATGCTATTACTTGTTGCTGGTTGGTGGTAATGAGGCAAACGTGGCTGGTCTGAAACGGACGATAGGAAGCTATCGAGCTGGGCCTTGAAGCTGCTTAGTTCTTTTTGGTGTGCTCTCAAGCTGCCAGGGAGGCAATTGAATAGCCTCGGCCCCCGAACGAGGAGAGAGTTTGAACTCTTTGCAGGGGCCACCCACTCACTGGGGGCACCGCACAGAACCGGCCTCTCCTCTCACTCGTATATGTGGCAATGTAGTCTCGTCCATCTATATTAGGTGCTAGTCCACGAACGATTTTCCACACATATATTATTATATAACGCTCTCGGCGTCTTTCCAGCGAGTACAGTTTCAGCTGCTGAAGTTTCTCCCAATAGTTAAGTGCTGCCAGCCCCGCAACCCGACTAGTGAAGGTTCTCTGGATAGCCTTCAGTTGCCTAATCCGGTTAATCCCAGACGGGCACCACAGCTGGCAACAGTATTCAAGGAGTGGACGTACCAGCGTTTTATAGAGTGTTAGCATGGGGAAAGCATCTCTTGTTGTAAAGGTGCGGAGAATCTACCCCATACGCTGTCTTCCTCTCGCAGCAACCTCACCAATCTGGGTATTGAATCCAGCCGTGTCACTCATAACTACTCCCAGGTCCCTGAGCTCCGACCTCATCTGGATTGGAGCTCCCTGTGGATCACGGTATTCTTACTGCAATGCCTCCCCTGATGTTGTGTACCGAAGCAGTTCAAACTTGTCTCCATTGAACTCCATGTTGTTAGCCTCCGCCCAACGGTAGATCGCTTCAAAGTCAACCTGTAACAGTTCACAGTCCAAGCCATTTTTTATCGTCTTGTATAATCGGGTGTCGTCAGCAAACGAGGATGCAACACGCCTCTAATATCAGCAATATGTACAAGAAACAAGATCGGTCCCAACACAGACCCCTGCGGGACACCGCTGCCCACATCAGATTCAGCAGACACCGCGCCCTCCACCGCCACTCACTGTCTCCGCCCTGTCAAGAAGCTTCGTATCCACCTGTACAGTTGCCCGCGGACGCCAAGTGAAGAGAGCTTCCTGAGTAGCACTCCGTGGTCAACTTTGTCGAAAGCCTTTGCAAAATCAAGGTACACGACATCCACATCTAGCCCTCGCTCCAGAGCCTCTAAGATGCCATGATAGTGCGCCAACAGCTGCGACAGGCAGGATCGCTGTCTCTTGAAGCCGTGCTGGCTCTCGTTGAACAGCCCGTACCGCTCCATGTTCTCCACCAACCTCTTCACAACAATCTTCTCAGTGGCCTTGATGTAGTGAGACGTCAAGGCAACCGGCCTGTAGTTTTTAGCGACAGATCCGTCTCTCCCCTTGTATATCGGGGTTATTTTCCCAATTTTCAGTTTCTGTGGAACCCTGCCACAATCCAGCGACTTTCTCCACAAAATGCAGAGAAGCTTCCCAAGTTCTGCCCCAGCCCTCTTCATCAGAATCCCCGGCACCCTGTCAGATCCGGGTGATGAGCCAGCAGACAACTCCTTCACCGCCTCCACAAAATTTTCGGGTAAGAATTCGATGTCTGATTACCGGCACGACCTCCTCTGTCAGTCGCCCTTCAGCCACTTCAGGTAGATCTGCCTCAGGCAGCGGCAGGCTGAAGACAGACTTATACTGGGCCCTCAACATTTCGGACATAGCCCGAGGTTCGCTCACCAACTCTTCACCATGTCTCAGGGGGCCAACGCGGGTTCTTATTTGTGATTTGGACTTTGCTTAGCGGGAGAAGTACTTTGGGTTGGTCCTAGTAGCTTCAACAGCTTTTTCCTCTTCTCGATGCCGCTCATCGTCGTGAGACAAGCTCAAGAGCTCCTCGACTTGCAGGATCCGCGAAACAAGAGCATCCCTGCCAGTCCCGGCGTCGGGTAGCCTCTTCAAAAAATTACTCTTTCTCATGAGGATCCTGCGATCGCGGGGTACATTTCTTCGTGTCTGGGGTGCTCTTTTTTGGGTGATGTATTGAATACAAATGCTCAGCACACACTCGAGGGTGATGTCATACATCTGTTCGACGTCAACATCCCACAGCAGCTCCCGACAGTTCATTCTTTTTAGTACTCTTACGATCTCGTCCCATTGAATATTTACATGGAAGAAGTTCAGTGTCTCGAAGCCCACACCTATCTGCCGATGGATGTGAGCTGGCAAACTGAATCCCAACGTAGTCTCAAAAACTACCAGCCGGTGATCTGACATGATGGTGTCCTCCACCTCAACTCTATAAAGCAGTTTCTCGTTGTTTATGAAGACCAAGTCGAGAATGTTGTCTCCTTGTGTTGGCACCTCTACCACCTGAGTCAACAGTAGCTCGTCACAAAGCTCGAACATGTACTCTGTCTGCCGCCTCTCATCGGCAGCTCCTCCCACTCACCAACCAACTCTCTTGATAGTCACTTGTCATCCCATTTTGCTCTGTGGGGGTTTAAAGTCACCACACAGAATCAGCGATGATGAAGGGTCGCCCAGCTGGATAAACTCTTGTTTTAAATTCTCCATCGCCGGTACAAAGTCTTGAACACTACTTGTCGGTGGCCTGTACACATTTACAAGAACAAGGTTCAATTGACAATTGTGTAACACAAAATACTCGACTGAGCCATTTGATCCGGACGCCAGCAACTTTGTATCAACTGCGAGATCGTTTCTCAAGTAGGTGATCACGCCTCCCTTCTTCCTGCCATTTGCTCTATCTCCCCGATACATCTGAAAACTGCCATTTGCACTTCTGCATCCAGAATATTGGGGTTCAAATGAGATTCGGTTAGGGCCACGACTAAAGCGCCGCGGTCCTCGATCAACTCACGGAGCATCTCGATTTTTGACCGGTGTCTTCTCGGGTTTAATCTTTCTATGTTGGCAACGAGAAAACTTGTTCGCGAGGCCAAGCTGTTCCCGGAGGCCTGACTCTCGCGGTTTCCTCATCTCTCGTTAAAAGGGCCTGCATCACACTCTGCATTTGATGGAACTGAGCCTGCAGTTGGCTCAGTAGCAATAAAAAATCCGCCTCACCGACTTTTCCTGCAGCAGCGGACCCCGATTTTGTTCCGGGAGCAGCAGCAGCATCAGCTAACGAACGATTTCCCCACCGACGAGCCCCATGTGAAGCGCGGGCTAGAGCACTTCCATGGACTGGGTCTGGTTTCTTCTGGTCGATCGAGGTCTCCCTCGAAAGTCTAGTAACCCCACCAGATATCCCCGTAGCTGAAGCATCTAATCTTGAGTGATAGAATCTACACTCTACCCTGCTGCACCAACCCCGTCCTGCTGTACTCCCAGCAAAGTCGTGGATGATGGTACTCGAAGTTGCTCCCCTTCTGGCAGCCGCTCCTTGCTTTACGGCCAAATTTCAGGTATTTAAAGCACAGTTTGGGCTGGTCAAATTTGTATTTTTCTTCCTTCCATCCATGCTTACACTTCTTTTGCAGATGTGGGATACTATCCCATCTTTCCGAGGCGAGAGACACAAACACAGAGAGACACACACAGACACAGAGACACACAGACACACACACACACACACAGACACACACACACACACAGACATACACACACACACAGACATACACACACACAGACATACACACACACACACACACGCACACACACAGACACACACCGACACACACCGACACACACAGAGACACACAGACATACACACACACACACACACACAGACATACACACACACACAGACACACACGCGCACGCACGCGCGCGCGCTAAATTTCATCCTGTGTGTGACTAGCAAATAACAGCTCAGTTTCGCTATTTCGTGCAACCTTTTTCTACTACTTCCCCTTTTTCTTCTTTCTATGTTTTGTTGTTCTTACGTGTAAGATTCTCAACACCGTGTGTAGATCTCATGCATGGGATCTCCGTTTCCTGGATCTTCATTGTCATCCTCCTCGGCAGGTTTTGAGGCGCATTGCCCCATGCACTGTATGGACTATTGTGAATTCTTGGATATGGAACAAGGAAGGTTAAGTGTTGATCCGCCTTGCCGCCACTAAGAGAATGTTGGGACCATATGGCCTCAGCACTGAATAAGTTCGTGTACTTCCTGTGGCACCCTTGCATGCCTTTGACATTAACCGCATTAAGAATATTGACTTGACGCTGTGATAAACCCTATCACTCTAATATAATGGAAAATTGACGCCAACTCGATACAGCACAAGTTACCGGTTTGAAATTCGGCGCCTGAAGGACCCTGACTTCAGCGCGCTAGAAGGCCTCGGCACTCTAATCTGATCTATTCCCGATATGTGGCCTCTTCTCGACTCTCATGAGCCCAGAGGTAGCTTAACGGGGCTTAAATAAATTGTGAAGTCCTCTTCACTGCCATGGACTCAATTTAACTCTAGTTACCCGGGATTTCAATTTAGATGTATGCATAGTGTTATTGCATAAAATTCAAAATATGGTCACTCTAATCATGTCTGACAATGATGGATCCTTTTATTTCATTTCAGTTTTGTGGGTGGCTTTGGCGTTTCTGTTCCCGTTTCATCAATTGCAGGTATGCACTTTTTTTAGTTGCAAAGTTCGCCGCAGTAGCTCCTCTACTTGTTACGGTTAGATAGTTTCGAATGATTTCATGAGCACTCGGCTGCTCCAGGTTAAAGCAATTTGTGCTATCTTTTCGCGAACCTCGTATCCCCGGTTGCTGTAGCCCGATGTTCGGCTGGTTGTTACCGGTGAGCGACTGGTTGTTGACCGATGTACGGCTGGTTATTGATTGTTGACCCTTGAGTTGTATTATTACGACTGAAGGTCGTAAGTCTTTATAGCTACTCAAGTGAAGGACAGCTACCTAGCTGACTTGTGGACAATTCACAGAACAATCATGTATTGGTAACTATAAGTAGCTATTACTGATGTGATGTCGTTAGCATCATTCGGCGAACTTCGAGAGCCACTGCTAATGTATTATACTGGGTAGGATTTTTTTCTTCGATAAATCAAGGCATCATGAAGAGAACGTTGCATTTTTGTGCAGTGTTTTGGCCTGTATTCATTATACAGTGTGTCATTTCTCCTTGCTTAGGTTTGGCCGTAAACAGCAACCCAATAGTGGAGAGCCCCAAAGGATCACTCCTGTCCGATGGGGAGGCCGTCGTAAATGACAGCGGTTTGCAAGAAGCGTCAAGCAACCATGCATCCATGATGGTTACTTTTGCGGGATCCAACACCAACAACTCTTTAGCTGTCTCGTCTAATGCCGCCATCTTTGTTGGGGATAATTCTCGCCTCACTCCGAGTTCTTACGTTCAAACTGCTAACAACTTCACTTCCAGTGATCCCAAACTTCGAAGAGGTGCTTCTCAGATCAAAACAAATTCCGGCACAGCGTCTACCGGCCACAGCGTATCAAGTGGCTACAACTCTCGAGGGCCGCCTACATTAACGTTCACAGTTGGTCCGAACAACACGTTAATACCGACCAAGAACACACAAGTGGTTCTGAGCTCGAGCGACCCTAGCGTGTTCACCGGTGTACCCATAAAGCAGGAAATAGTATTAAGCTCGCCCTTGATTACCGTAGCACCCTCCAACACTACGACTACCACCGCGCCCTTCCTCACGAGAACCGGCAAGCAACAACATATCGTCACTAATGTCAGCGTCATTCCCAACTCACACCGCGTATCCATCACCAATATATCCAATAGTGGCAGTAAAGGTATTGGTGGTAGTAGTAGTAGTGGCGGCAAGCAAAAAGCTTTTATCACCAACCTGGAAGATCGTGCCACCCAGGATGCTATCAGAAAGAAACATGTTCTCGTGAAAAACAATAACAATGCCAGTAGTTCTGCAGGGAATAATTTCAACAGTACCATTAGCACGATGGGCAACATAGTTCCATCAAACAGTACCATCATGCCAACTGTAAGCAGTCAGAGCAACAACAGCGCCGTTAAGCGAGCGAGAGGAGTTTCGCCCTGCACGTCTTCTTCCGACAGCGGCTTGACCGAGACTGGAGGTGGCGCTGCTGCCGTGCCTGTATTTAAGGTAGTGCGCAAGACTCCTCAACTGCAGGCATCACAGCAGCAAACCAACCAGCTTGAGGTGGATTCCGCGGCGTCGGAGCTTGTGGCTGCTGCTGCGGACCTCCTCTTACCGTCCACTACCACCGATGTGGTGCCGCTCTCTAATAAGTGAGTAGCTACTGCTTTTGATAACAATAATTATGTCTACCAGCTTTGCTTTGGCTTTGATCATCTTGTTTTGCATTGTGATTTCTCTTCAGCGGAATACTGTGTGGTTTATAATTCGAAAAGCTTCAAACCCTGATCCCCAAACAGTGTCCGTCCGCCCGTACTTGGTAACGCTCTCACTTGAATCGCCTGAACTTCTAAGTGATATGTATAGTAATCATGACAAGTACACATGGGTAAGGATGGCCCATGGTGCAATGGTGGAGAGAGCACTGATGGATTTTGTGCTGATATCGAGGAGAGTGGCGGGGAGGCTGTTGGATGTGCGGGCGTTGAGAGGGGAGGGTGGAGGAGTGTCTGACAATCTGCTGGTGGAAGGCAGATTAAGAGTGGAGCAGAAGTGGAAAGGCAACAAACGAGTGGGAGGAGGAAGAGAGGTAGTAAAAGTGAGTGGACTGAATGTGAAAAGTAGAGCCGAGGAGTTCCAGCAGGTGTTGAAGGAAGAATGACAACGTGAGAGGACAGGATCTAAGAGATGTGGAGGAAGAATGGGAGACGTTAAGGGATGCGTTGCTGAGATGTGCGAAGAAGGTGTGTGGTGTGCGCCGTGTGGGCGGGTGCAGGAGGAAAGGCTGCGAGTGGTGGAACGAGGAGGTCAAACTGGCGGTGGCACGGAAAAGATGTGCGTTTGAGGAGTGGTTGCAGGTGAAGTCGGAGGTGGCTTGTGAAAGGTACAAAGAGAGGAGAAAAGAGGTGAAGCGGGTGGTGAGGAGAGCCATAAGGGACGCTGATGCCAGGTGGGGCAGACGGTTGTGCCAGAATTTTGAGGAGAACAAAAAGATGTTCTGGAAAGAGGTGAAGAGGATGAGAAAGGGAGAGACCGGAAAGAAGGAAGTGGTGGGAGATGAAAACGGCCAGTTGTTGTTGGAAAGTGGTAATGTACGGAAGAGATGGGCCGAGTATTTTGATCAGTTGTTGAATGTGGAGGATGACAGAGAGGCTGACATTGTTGCTGTGGGTGGTGGTGCTCGGATGCCAGTTTTGGGAGAAAGACTTACTGCGGACATTACCAGGGAAGAG
>SDVV010037616.1:0-10819 GCA_016164225.1 Gammarus roeselii
GATCCGTCATGGATCTCGTCATGGAACTCGTCATGGATCCGTCATGGATCTTGTCATGGATCTCGTCATTGATTTCGTCATAGATCTCGTCATGTATCTCGTCATAGCTTGCGTTATGGATCCGTCGTGAATCTCGTCGTGGATCTCATCATGGATCTCGTCATAGATCTCATCATGGATCTGGTCATAGCTCTCGTCATGGATCCATCATGGATCTCGTCATGGATCTCGTCATGTATCTGTCATGGATCCGTCATGGATCTCGTCATCTAGCTCGTCATGTATCTCGCTATGGATCTCGTCGTGGATCTCGTCGTGGATCTCGTCATGGAGCTCGTCATGAAACTCGTCGTGGATCTCGTAATGGATTCGTCCTGGATTTCATCATGGATCTCGTCATGGAACCGTCATAGATCTCGTCATGGATCTCGTCATGGATTTCGTACTGGCTCTCGATATGGGTCCGTCAGTAATCTCGTCATGGATCTTGTCATGGAACAATCATAGATCTCTTCATGGATCTCGTCATGTATCTCGTCATGGAAACGTAATGGATATCGTCATGGATCTCATCATGGATCCGTCATGGACCTTGTCATGGATCTCGTCAAGGATCCGTCATGGATCTCGTCATGGATCTCGTCGTGGATCTCGTCATAGCTCTCGTCATGGATCCATCATGGATCTCGTCAGATCTCACCATGGATCTCGTCATGGATCTTGTCATGGATGCGTCATCAATCTCGTCATAGATCTCGTCATGGATCACGTCATGGATCGCGTCATAGGTCACGTCATAGATCTCGTCATAGATCTCGCCATGAATCTCGTATGGATCTCGTCATGGATCTCGTCATGGATCCATCATGGATCTCGTTATGGATCTCGTCATAGATCTCATCATGGATCTCATCATGGATCTCGTCATGGATCTCGTCATGGAACTCGTCATGGATCCGTCATGGATCTTGTCATGGATCTCATCATGGATCTCGTCAGGGATCTCGTCATGGATCCGTCATGGATCTCGTCATGGATCTCGTCATGGATCTTGTCACGAAGCTCGTCATGGATCTCGGCATGGATCTCGTCATGGATCCGTCATGGATATCGTCATGGAACTCGTCATGGATCTCGTTATGGATCTCGTCATGGATCCCATCATAGATCTCGTCATGGATCTCGTCATGGATCTCATTATGGATCTCGTCATGGATCTCATCATAGATCTCGTCATGGATCTCGTCATGGATCTCGTCATGGAACTCGTCATGGATCCGTCATGGATCTTGTCATGGATCTCGTCATTGATTTCGTCATAGATCTCGTCATGGATCTCGTCATAGCTTGCGTCATGGATCCGTCGTGGATCTCGTTATGGATCTCGTCATGGATCTCGTCGTAGATCTCATCATGGATCTGGTCATAGCTCTCGTCATGTATCCGTCATGGATCTCGTCATGGATCTCGTCATGGACCTCGTCATGGATCTCGTCATGTATCTGTCATGGATCCGTCATGGATCTCGTAATCTAGCTCGTCATGTATCTCGCCATGGATCTCGTCATGGATTTCGTCATGGATCTCGTCATGGAGCTCGTCATGGAACTCGTCGTGGATCTCGTAATGGATTCGTCACGGATTTCATCATGGATCTCGTCATGGAACCGTCATAGATCTCGTCATGGATCTCGTCATGGATTTCGTACTGGCTCTCGATATGGGTCGGTCATGGATCTCGTCATGGATCTTGTCATGGAACCGTCATAGATCTCGTCATGGATCTCGTCATGTATCTCGTCATGGAAACGTAATGGATATCGTCATGGATCTCAACATGGATCCGTCATGGACCTTGTCATGGATCTCGTCAAGGATCCGTCATGGATCTCGTCATGGATCTCGTCGTGGATCCCGTCATGGCTCTCGTCATGGATCCATCATGGGTCTCGTGAGATCTCGCCATGGATCTCGTCATGGATCTTGTCATGGATGCGTCATCAATCTCGTCATAGATCTCGTCATGGATCACGTCATGGATCGCGTCATAGGTCTCATCATAGATCTCGTCATAGATCTCGTCATGAATCTCGTATGGATCTCGTCATGGATCTCGTCATGGATCCGTCATGGATCTCGTTATGGATCTCGTCATAGATCTCATCATGGATCTCGTCATGGATCTCGTCATGGATCTCGTCATGGAACTCGTCATGGATCCGTCATGGATCTTGTCATGGATCTCGTCATGGATCTCGTCGGGATCTCGTCATGGATCCGTCATGGATCTCGTCATGGATCTCAGTCATGGATCTTGTCATGAAGCTCGTCATGTATCTCGTCATGGATATGTCATGGATCTTGTCATGGATCTCGTCATTGATATTGTCATAGATCTCGTCATGGAACTCGTCATAGCTCGCGTCAAGGATTCGTCGTGGATCTCGTCACGGATCTCGTCATGGATCTCGTCATAGATCTCGTCATGGATCTGGTTATAGCTCTCGTCATGGATCCGTCATGGATCTCGTCATGGAGCTCGTCATGGATCTCGTCATGGATCTCGTCATGGATCTCGTCATGGAGCTCGTCATGGATCTCGTCGTGGATCTCGTCATGGATCCGTTATAAATCTCACCATGGATCTCGTCATGAATCTCGTAATGGATCCGTCACGGATCTTGTCTTGGATCACGTCATGGAGCTCGTCATGGATCTCCTCATGGATCTCGTCATGGATCTCGTCATGGCTCTCGTCATGGAGCCGTCATGGATACCGTCATGGATCTCGTCATGGATCTCGTCATGGATCCCGTCATGGAGCTCGTCATGGATCTCGTCACGGATCCGGTCATGGATCCGTCATGGATCTCGTCATGGATCCGTCATGGATATCGTCATGGATCTCGTCGCAAATAAAGCGGCTGCTGCTAAATCCATCTCCTTAACAAACACTAAGAAAGACGAGTTCTCCGTTGCCACCTCGACATTAACGGCCTCCAGCCACTAGTTGAGGCCAATTGTATAGTAACGGCAACCAATCAAAGGGGGTAGGTAGACACTCCAGCAGGGCTGGAGGTAGAGGGATTGGCTGTAACTCCAGCAGGGCTACTGTAGAGGCAGAGGTGGTAGGCCGACACGCCAACAGGACTGAAGGTGGCAGTGGTGTTGTAGGGTGCCCCAACCTCTGGCGATCGATGGGCCAGGGTTTCCCTATCTTTTTGGGGCCTTAGTGAATAAACGGTAGCAGCATCTTCCCGGGGCCTTTGGGCTTCATAATTTTTTTTTTTTGACGATCTTGAAATGGTTACTGCTGGCACTAATGATACCCCTGCTGCCACTGTCTCCACGTCTGCCACTTCTGCAGATGCTGCCATTGCTTCGTCTGCTGATGCTATTACTGGGTATACTTGCTGTGACTTCGTATCCGAGCGGAGTAGCAGCGTAGCTCTTATCAATAGCATTAAAGGTACTGTATGGTGCTGGCTGTTCAACTATTTTTATACCTGCCCACGTTTGTGAGAAACTCACTTTATGAACTCGCAGCAGGTAAAGTAGAGGTGCATAAATATGATGCGAGTTTCAAATATTAATGGAGTCACTGTGATTCAAATAAAATTAAAGGTGCAAATATTAGTGGAGTCGCTGATTCAAATATAATTGTAGGTACAAATGTTAATGGAGTCACTGTGATGCAGATATAATTGGAGGTACAAATATGAATGGAATCAATGTGTTGCAATTCAATACCTGCTTATGGCCGACTGGGAAACGTTTGCAGCACTAAAGTGGGGATGGGTAGGGGACTAGGGAGGGAATGGAGAGGAAACTAGGGACAGGATAGGGAGGGGACTAAGGAGGAGCTAAGGAGAGGACTAGGGAGGTGATCTGGGGGAACAAATGAAAGGACGATGAAGGGACTAGGGAGGGGATGGAGAGTATACTAGAGAAGAGATGGAGAGGATACTAGGGAGGCTTTTGGGAAGAGACTAGGGAGGGGATAAGGATAGGACGAGAGATTTGAGCAGAGCTGTCACGATTATGCCTAAAATATTAATGGGGGTAATGCCTGTTCTTTCATAATCATATTGAAATTGATACGGTCAATCTTTTGAAGCCACTTATAACTATGAATAAAAATTGAATCAAACATGCATGTATTATAATTACTTCCAAGCTCAGTAACTAAAATATTTTTGTTATTTAATTTCGCTCGTCACTTTTCTCATATTATAGTTCATGACCGAAAGGTAATGATATAACATTTTTTTCGAGTCTTCTTTATAGAATATCGGACATGATCGTTTAATATCGTACATGTTCGTTTTGGTTGTGATATCTGAAGAAAAAATCCACTTCCTCACTCAGGCAAATGACCAAAAAAGGAGAGCTCTGTTTGGCTCTCCTCGATATGCTCCCATTACTCGACCTGCACAATATAATGTCGACATAATACCGAGTTACTCAGAACAATGTCGACGTACACGCACTAGTGTTTCAGAACAAGCTACTTTGTTCGGACAAGAGTGGCCACTGACGTCTATCTTATCGCTGTTCCTTATCTCAAGATTGTACAGAAGAATATGCAAGTGTCTATAAGAGGCGTTTGCGTTCATATACGACGAGATAACGATTTAGTGAAATGTATGCTCATCCAATTTTGTTTGCTTTTTCAAACTCATTTGTACGTTAGAACAATCAAGTAACTTCCCCCCGAAAAATGTCAGAGTTTGCAGTAAATTGAAGCAATATCACAATGGAACAAAACATTGTTCTAGTCCCCTGCGGTAGGCTTTGTTGATCTGAATATTGCAGCACTTATTAATAATACATTGAGATCATAAATAACACGCACGGTGGGTGCACAAGTGTTTTTTCAGAGAAGGTAGTACAACTATTAAATTGAGTTTATTCAGCTCATTAAGTGTCGAATAGTGAGTTGGCCTGGAACGGGCAATTTTTTTTTTCTATTAATTATTCCGGTTTGCAGTGCTACTTGCCCAGCCAAGATGTGTTGCCCAAGTGGGAGGGCTGCCAGCCACTGCAAGGCTCCAGCAGAAGATGTTTCTTCTGCGGCTGCAGTGTTTCAACCATTATAACCCAGTTGGGTGTGGATGAGACTCCCAATGCTTTTCAAGCTGATTTTAGAGGTTCTTGACGTGGTTACCGTTTACCACTTCTTGTGATACACGTTAATAATATGAAAGGAGTAAGCACAGCGTAGGAGGGCCACTGACGCATAATGTTGCACTGGCTTACAATCAGAAATGTCTGAAAAAGCATGTAAGAAACTACACCACGTAAGAAACTTGTACACATGACCTTTCACGCTAATGGTACAAATGACCGTCCTTGTTGAAGTGCGTATTGCAACCACAATATGCCTGCATTAATGAGGTACCAAGTTTGACTGATAAGTTTGTTACATTCATCCATCTATTCTGAAGCTGATAATATTACCAGTATACTCACTGGTGACTTCAACAAATGAGAGTGGAATTAGAACTCCTGAGCTGAGTAATGTTTGATAACGAGCATGGAGTAGTCATTAATATAACCAGTGCAT
This sequence comes from Gammarus roeselii, assembly GCA_016164225.1. Taxonomy (NCBI): domain Eukaryota; kingdom Metazoa; phylum Arthropoda; class Malacostraca; order Amphipoda; family Gammaridae; genus Gammarus; species Gammarus roeselii. The sequence continues at coordinate 5,567 of SDVV010037616.1, forward strand.
GAAGCTGCCATGGATTTACTACACTCCAAATGGTGGAGCACATAACAGTCCCGATGGAGAGACGTAACTATACTGCAGAGTTCGTGCAGGCACTATGTTGTACAGAGATCGTCCAGGCACTATGCTGAACAGAGCTCGTGCGGTCACTCTGTAACGGAGCAGACGAATATGATTTAAGTTAATGAAACAAATAGAGGTCAATAATATAATAAAACTATTCTACTACCTTTGGGGTAAAGCATGTCAGTATCTGGTATATCAGTAGCTGGTATATCAGTAGCTGCCATATCAGTAGCTGGTATATCAGCAGGTGGCCCATCAGTATCTGGTATAGCAGTTGCACCATGGTTTATCAGCATCTGGCATATCAGTTGCTGGTATATCAGTAGTTGGTATTTCAGAAGCTAGAATTTCAGTAGCTGGTATATCCGTAGCTTACATATCAGTTGCTGGTATATCAGGAGCTGGCATATCAATAGATGGTATATCAGTAGCGGGTACATCAGTAGCTAGCTGCTAGTAGCTGGTATATTAGTAGCTGGCATACAAGTAGCTGGTAGATCAATAGATGATATAGCAGTAGCTGGAATTTCAACAGCTGGTATATCAGAAGTTGGCATATCAGTATCTGGTATGACAGAAACTGGCATATCAATAGATGTTATATCAGTAGCTGTTATTATAGTACCTTGTATATCAGTAGCCGGCATATCAATAGCTTGTATATCAATAGCTGGTCTTTCAGCAGCTGGCATAACAGTAGATGGAATATCAGTAGCTGGTACATCAGTTGCTGGCATATCAGTCGCTGGTATATCAGAAGCTGGTATATCAGTAGCTGGCATATCAGTATCTGTCATATCAGTAGTTGGTATATCAGTAGCAGGCATAGCAGTTGCCGGTATATCAGTAGCTGGAATATCAGTAGTTGATATATCAGTAGCTGGTATATCAGTAGCTGGTATATCAGTAGTTGGTATATCAGTAGCTGGAATATCAGTAGCTGATATATCAGTAGCTGGTATATCAGTAGCTGGTATATCAGTAGGTGGTATATCAGTAGCTGGTATATCAGTAGCTGGTATATCAGTAGTTGGTATATCAGTAGCTGGTATATCAGTAGTTGGTATATCAGTAGCTGGTATATCAATAGCTGGTAGGAATATCAGTTGCTGGTAAATCAGTAGCTGTCATATCAGTAGTTGACATGTTAGTAGCTGGCATCTCAGTAGCTGGTATATTAGTAGCTGGCATATCAATATATGGTATATCAGTAGCTTGTTTATCAATGGATGGTATATGAGCAGCTAGTGTATCAGTAGCTGGCATGCCAGTAGCTGGTATATCACTAGCTGGCATATCAGTAGTTGATATATAAGTAGCTGGTATATCAGTAGTGGTATATCAGTAGCTGGCATATTAGTAGCGGGTATATCAGTAACTGGCATATCATTGACTGGTACATCAGTAGCTGGTATATAAGTAGCTGGTATATCAGTTGCTGTTATATAAGTAGCTGGTATATGAGTAGCTGGTATTTGAGTATCCAGTATATCAGTAGCTGGTATATCAGTAGCTGGCATATTAGTAGTTGGCATATCGGTGGTATATCAGTAGCTGGTATTTCAGTAGCTGGCATATCAGTATCTGGCATATCAGTAGTTGGTATATCAGTAGCAGGTATAGCAGTTGCCGGTATATCAGTAGCTGGAATATCAATAGTTGATATATCAGTAGCTGGTATATCAGTAGCTAATATATCAGTAGCTGATATATCAATAGCTGGTATATCAGTAGCTGGAATATCAGAAGCTTGCATATCAGTAGCTGGCATTTTAGCTGCTGGTATATCATTAGCTGCTATATTAGTAGCTGGTATATCAGTAGCTGGAATATCAGTAGCTGGTGTATCAGTAGCTGGCTTATCAATATAGATGATATATCAGTAGCTGGTATGACAGTAGCTTGTATATCAGCAGCTGGCACATCAGTAGCTAAAATATCAGTAGCTGGTATCAGTAGTTGGTATATCAGTAGCTGGTATTTCAGTAGCTGGTATTTCAGTAGCTAGTATATCAGTAGCTGGTATTTCGGTAGCTGGTATATCAGTAGCTGGTATATCAGTAGTTGGTATATCGGTAGCTCAGTGAACCTTGGAATTATTTCGTTGTATTAATTTGTTTTCTACAGTTAATGGCTCTCTTATCATCTCTTTTTCTTCATCAGTTGTGCTCATTGTGGCCTGCTGGAAAAGTAGTTGATCTAAAACGCCAATTAAGTGATGAGTTAACAGATCATGAGATGGGCAGGGTATGCAACCAACAGACTTTAGACTTCCATCACTCCACTATCAGATCTTATCATCGAACGATGGTAAGCCAACTCTGAAGTCCACTAAAATTGAATGGCCTGCTTGTTTGTAATGATTGTTTTCAAACAACCACTGACAACTAATTTACTATCTCTCTACGTACGGAACAATCTTAACCCAGCGCTGAGGACTGTCACTCTATTGAAGCCGCTATTTATTTCAGGTCTTAATACAATTCGTATATGATGGAAATTATCAATAAACTTTAGCCTCCTTGTTAAATTTTGCTGTGTATTTGAACAGAATGCATGATTCATTTGCAGAAATCAATTATGTTGAGACACATGGCCATTAACTATGTTGAGACACATGGCCGTTAACTATGTTGAGACAAATGGCCATTAACTATGTTGAGACACATGGCCGTTAACTATGTTGAGACACATGGTCGTTAACTATGTTGAGACACATGGTCGTTAACTATGTTGAGACACATGGCCGTTAACTATGTTGGGACACATGACCGTTAACTATGTTGAGACACATGGCCGTTAACTATGTTGAGACACATGGCCGTTAACTATGCTGAGACACTTGGCCTTAACTATGTTGAGATACATGACTGTTAACTATGTTGAGACACATGGCCGTTAATTATGTTGAGACACATGGCCGTTAACTATGTTGAGACACATGGTCGTTAATTATGTTGAGTCACAATGCCGTTATAAAGGTCTCTATCCGAGCCTATTTAAGTCATTAGATATTGATAAGTTGTTAGCAATTTGTCTTCGCAATTGTACCTTTAAATAGCTTGAATCAGAAGAAAAATAGTTGAACCGTAGCATGAAACAGCAGTACACGGTCGGATTAAAGAGATATGTAATGTGAATCTTATCCCCTCCCTCCATCAAATCAATTTCATAGGTGTGTTTGCAAATTTATTTCACATTGTAAGCAAGAAATCCTTTTCATGGTTGTACTTGCAAAGTTATTTTACATCGAAAGCAGAAAATCCATTTCATGGTTGTGTTTGCCAATTAATTTTGCGTTGTGCGCAGGAAATTTTGCGGAGCTTGTAATTTTTTTCTGCCTCTGTTTTTATTTTGTTATAATTATATTCTAATCATCACAGAGCAGGAACGAAGGCATTTTACGAACTCTTGTTGACGGGATGTTTAAACTGTCTGAAAATCATCTGTCAAATTGTGTAAGGGTTAATTTGGTAAGAATTCGCATACCAAGCAGGTGGTTGAATTTGAATTTCATGCAAGTTCTAGAATTCGCATGCCACACAAGTGTATGAATCCACATGCCATACAGTTGGATGAATTCGCATGTCATGCAGGTAAATAAATTCGCATGCCAAGCAGGTGGATGAATTCACATGCCATATAGGTCGATGAATTTGCATGCCAGGCAGGTGGATAAATTCGCATGCCAAGCAGGTGGATGAATTCGCACACCGTGCAGGTGGATAAATTCGCATGCTATCCAGGTGGGATACCCAACAACAAATATACCACTCTGGGTCCCGGCAAAAGATGGGAACGCCCCAAATGCAATAAATACTCATTATTTTGAATTGCTGATGCATCTTCTTCTCCATCAGATTTTGTAACTGAATTATTTAATCGTACATTCAAGTAAAGCTAGAAATTAGTCCGAGTGTTGACCGTAGGAACAGGGCGTTCGACGCTACAAACGGTGCAAAGCGTCGCACCAGCGGCACACAAGCGGTGTACCAGTGGTGCACCAGCGGAGCACCAGCGGAGCAGCAGTGGTGCACAAGCAGCGCTCCAGTGGAGCACCAGCGGCTTACCACCCGCGCACCGGCGGCGTCACAACGATGAACCAGCGGCGCACCAGCGGCAAACCAGTGACGCACCAGCGGTGCACCAGCCTTGCACAAGCAGCGCACCAGCGGCGAACCAGCAACGAACAAATATGTTCGCCCAAAAGAAATAAAATAGTCGTTATGTACTCAATTCTTGAGCAAAGTTAGTATAGGTGAGGAAGGGGAGAGGGGGGGGGGAATTAATGACATCGTGTCCCCTACCCCCCATGGTGCATCACTCATCGCAATACAGTTAAGGATTTAAGGATTTAAGGATTTAAGGATTTAAGGATTTAGGGATATAAAATTTATTACGGTATAATGACTTGTTGACACAGTTACAGATATATCAAAATAAACAATGATACGTACCAAGTTTTTGTCAGCGTGAGCTGTTCTAACGACAACATTTGCTACTTGGATGAACTTAAAATCAACTTATAACTAAGATCGGGGAATTATGATCTCACTGCCTCCCATTGAATCGTGGTCTCACTGCCTCCCATTGAATCATGGTCTCACTGCCTCCCATTGAATCATGATCTCACTGCCTCCCATTGAATCATGGTCTCACTGCCTCCCATTGAATCGTGGTCTCATTGCCTCCCATTGAATCATGATCTCACTGCCTCCCATTGAATCATGATCTCACTGCCTCCCATTGAATCATGGTCTCACTGCCTCCCATTGAATCGTGGTCTCATTGCCTCCCATTGAATCATGATCTCACTGCCTCCCATTGAATCGTGGTCTCACTGCCTCCCATTGAATCATGGTCTCATTGCCTCCCATTGAATCATGGTCTCACTGCCTCCCATTGAATCATGGTCTCACTGCCTCCCATTGAATCATGGTCTCATTGCCTCCCATTGAATCATGGTCTCACTGCCTCCCATTGAAACATGATCTCACTGACTCCCATTGAATCTTGGTCTCATTGCCTCCCATTGAATCATGGTCTCATTGCCTCCCATTGAATCATGGTCTCATTGCCTCCCACTGAATCATGGTCTCACTTCCTCCCATTGAATCATGGCCTCATTGCCTCCCTTTGAATCATGGTCTCATTGCCTCCCATTGAATCATGGTCTCACTGCCTCCCATT
>SDVV010037617.1:0-10819 GCA_016164225.1 Gammarus roeselii
AATTATAACTGTTGAGATTTATTTGTTGAACATTTCCATTTAGTCCATAGCCATCATAGTTTACCATAAATAATAATTAATGAAATATAGCTATTTCTTAATTATACCTCGGACGGAACTCTTGATCCAGTGTGTGTGTTGTGGGGTCTTCCGGTGGAACCCTTTAGCGCAATAAGGGCAAGTTGTTCGAGTATGAAGGGGCGCCTTGCCGTCGGCCACTCCTCTTCCTGGGGTATTCGGTCTAGTGTCTGAAGCCGAATACCCCAGGAAGAGGGGTGGCTAACAGCAAGGCGCACCTTACACTCCTCACATGCACTCACACTCAAACAACTTAGCTCTTTTGCGCTAAAGGGTCCGGTCGGAAGACCCCACAACACACACTCTGGGCCATGAGTGCGATCCGAGGTGCGTGTGAGCAGCATGGCCCGACAGCGAGAGTGATTTACCCCTGCTGCGTCCTGATGACCGGGCCCTTCCACCCACGACTAACCCGTTTCTTGAAGATATGTCAAGGGTGAGAAAACACATCAAGGCAGAGTAAAAAATCTGCCATTTACAACCATTCGCCACTCACAGCTATCCATCTCCACACTCATGGCTCTCCTTTCTAACGCCTGCTTCACGCCATCCATCTGAACTTCGGTCAGCCTCCAGGCCTACTATCAATCACCTCCGCCTTCATCACTCACTTCACTCCTTTCACTAATCTCCCATCATCTCTCCTCACCCTATGTGCCCGAGCCATCTCAGAACATATATGATACATAACCTATTCAAAGTAAAATTATCTTCGAACATATTCATGTTCTGTTGATATAGTCTGGTGTTGCTTGTGGCGGATTCCGAGGAAGAGTTGTGTAGGATAGTGTCGGAGTTCGGTGCACAACTTCTCCTCCTCTTTGTGTGAGAGGAGGAAACTGCGAGTGAACGTGGGTAAGAGCAAAGAAATGACAAGTGCAAGGAATGTCGATGCGAGCAGAATTAGTGTCCTCCTGAATGGAGAGGTATTGGAGGAACTTTAGCGATTCAAGTACATACATAAGCTCTCATGTGGAAAAGACTGAACTGGTGGATTATGCGGTGAAGTCGCGCGTGAAGGAAGGGTGTAAAGTGTTGGGCGCACAGCAGAGTGAAAGGAGCTGTAGGAAGTTGCGGATGGAAGCAAAGGGAGGGCTGTATTAGGGGTTATTTGTTTCAACTGTGCTCTACGGAGCTGGCACTTTGGGGGGGTGAGAGCAGAACAGAGAAGAAGGTTGAATGTTTTCGAGATGAAATGTTTGAGGAGTATAGCAGGAGTGACGCTGAGAGACAGGAACATACATCACCAACAGTGGACAATGCAGCGGCGTTGCCTTCTATAAAGTCATCAACAGAGGTTGGAGCAAATGCAGCGGGTGAAGCGGTGTCTTTATTAGCATATGCAGCCTCTTAGACTTGTTTGCTTGTTGGCGATTCCATATTGCAAATTTTTTTACCTGATATTACATAACAAATTGTACAGATACAGACACTAGGCCAAATCCCCCCTAGGATGAGAGATTCAATATTACATGCAATATTAAATTCAGTTGTTTTCGTCTGACCTGATTGGCATCCCCGTGCCCAACCATATCCAGGCACAACATGCCTCAATTTTAGAGTATTCAGTCCCATTCCATACTTGAATTTTGTCACGTCTTATTGCTCTCCCACTACAGCACCACGGGCCATTTTCACCCCCCATGTGTACTTATGGATGCTGTTTCTCGTCACCAGCTTCTGCTCCATGCAGAAACCTTTTATACCAGAAACGGCATACCTCTTCAACACATTTCCAACTCTCGGTACCCCCAGTACAACCGTGTTGTATTGACCTCCAAATTTTTGAATACACTCACTCAGGCTAATCCAAAAATGTTCCTTCTCCTCTTCACTCCATCAGCTGCCTGGTTCGTAAGTACTCACTAATGTCCTTCTTTCTATACTTGACTTAATCTTCATCCACATAAATCTAGAGAACACCTCCTTTCATACCGTAACGCTACTAGCCAGCCGATCACTCAATATCAACACCACACCCTCTCGTGCCTATCTTTCTGCCACGCCCGACTTCCTTGCTACACCAAACTCACATTCGCCCATACCTTTCATCTTTGTCTAACTCGGCGTAAACACATTAAACTCTTTCCTCACAAAACATTTCACCTATCTCTTTACTTAATTGTTACTTAATCCACGCACATTTAGCAGCCATAACAATAGGTTCATTGTGGTGCGAGCTTCTCTTTATCCCGCTTGTCATGGAATCTCTGAGAAAGGAATGTTCTGTAGAATTGATCCCCAGCCTCCGCGCTCTGCTCCTAATTTTTGCCTCTTACGACACATGAGGACTACGGTAAAAGCTTTCTTATTCCCCACCACTTTATTGGAGATTAACCAACTTTCCAGTTCATGATTTACCCATATTATTTGGTTTTCATGAATATTATAGCTAGCTTCAGCTAGTATTAGTTATTTTCGATATGAATGATGGGTGAACGGTGAAAAGGGTGATGAAAGCGGAGGCGAGTCGGCGTATGCCTTGAGGAAGACAGATGTTTGGGTGAATAAACGGCGTGAAGCAAGTTTAGAAAGGAGAAACATCAGTGTGGAGGTAGCAAAAAAGTGCAGTGAAAAAAATGTGAGTGGAGAATGGATGTGAATGAACGAGTTTTTACGCGGCCCTGACGCGTTTTCCCGCCACAGTCCTCATGTAGAGAAGCGTGATGAAAGTGGGTGGTAAAACGCCCTTCAATTATAAAGCAGCAGGAGTACACCAGTGAAAGCTTCCAAGCCCTGCTTCTGATACTAATCTCGGATTTCATTCCTGACCCGAAGTGTACGGGTGCATGAGAAAGGAGTGTGGTTCGTTTCGCCGTCGGTCACCCCTCTTCCACGGTTTGAACCTTGCGTCCTTATCTATCTTACGTCTCCTCATCTATCGTCTGTATCAGCATCCGCTACGTAACACTTTATGGAGTACTTTAAATGGAAGCTAAGAAGTATAAATTGCAAAGTTTTACATCAACTTACATAGTCATGGCGCGTTCTCTCCAGTGTCGCTTCACGACCAATTGAAGTATTGATGGCTATTTTGGTGCTGCTGTCCACATATAGCTGGGGAGAAGCAGATACATCCTGGTTGTAGTAAGTAGTGCTGCTCGTCTCATAGTCTGTTTTGTCTTCCGTGGTCAACATGTCAGTGCCGTAGCCATTCAGGGCTCGAAGTCTCATGTCTTCCTTCTCAGACTCAGCTGCCCAATCGAGTGACATGTACTCAAAACATGGGTCATCAACAGTGGACAATGCTGCGGCATTGGGTTCTATACAGTCATCAACAGAGGTTGGAGAAAGTGCAGGGGATGAAGGGGTGTCTGTATTAGTATCAGCAGCCCATTCGATTTGTTCGTTTACTGACAGAACGCTGAGCTGGGTCAAAGTATCTAAACAAGGTGCAGCTGATTGCAAGTATTTCACAGACGCGGTCGAAGGCGGCTCATCTAATCGATTAGCTGAGGATTGTTCAATCGAGTTAGCAGGGCTCTGTGGACTATTGTTCGCATAAAAGACATTAGAAGTTGTGTGAACGAGTCTCGGAGAAGTGGAGGGGGGAGTTGTAGGCGAAGATACCTTTCCGATGGAGTTTCTTCTGGAGTCGCAGCTGGACCTGCCGGTGGGCGGCTTGTCAACAGAGTTGCGGCGGAGTATAAGCGTGGTTTGGGGATAGGAATTATCCACAACAGAGGCAGAGCTGTACGAATCATTACAGTTGGTCGATGTTTGAGATGAAGGATAGACAGTCGGGCTGGTGGGGCTCGAGCCGTGGTAAGGAGTCTTCACAGGAGTGCCGGGATGGGACACAGCTTTCTGTTGACGCCAGTCATTGAGCACGCTTCGATCTTGGCTGGTGTGGCGGCTGCTACCTCGGGTGCTCGAGCCCTCCCCTCTACCGATGCTGCTATTATAGAAGATATAACCTTTGTCGACTTGAGGCCGCTGAGCCAATCGACTTCTGGGCTGAGACTGCTCTGACACGCCTCCACCGTATAGGTTTCCGAGACTGCCAGTCTCTTTATTGATGCAGTCAAAGCTGTGGTCTCGACTCTGGGACCTACGTTTGCGGTTCTTCCTCGACCTTCGTCGTCGCGGACTCGACTCAACTGGATGCATTAAGTTTTCTTTGCTGTGGATACTGTCACGATTAGGTGTGGGACTCTTGCTCGCTCTATCGAAGTGATCATCCCGACACTGTTCTGCAGTACTATTTACACGCGAGTAATAGTATTCTTGGGTACGACACAGGCCTTCTTCATCCCCGACGTCTCCACAATTATTAGTCGGACGCTTCGGGTCCTGGTTGATACAGCGCTCTATAAGCTGCAGCGTTTGCCTGTTGAATCTCGCGGCGCCGGGTTTGCCGTATCCAGGCGTCGACTCTCTGCTGTAGTTATTTTGGCGGTTACTAGGGTGAGGAGGCTTGCCGTCAAATTTGTCGTCTTCCCCATCATAGATGGAAAGACGGCTGGAGGGTCTGCAAACACTCTGTTCATAGCCTCCCTCATATCGCTGGCGTCCACTGAACTCTGACACGACACTCGTGATTGAAAATGCCGGTGACGGCGGCCGACAGTTCTGATAGTGCTCCGTAAGAGGCGGAGTCCTGCTAGCGTTGAAGTGGTTCATATCACCGTGGTTAGGGGGGTGCTGTCGACGGGCGCGAGGGACGTACAGGACCTGGTCGGGGCGTGCTCTTCTGTACTCGCCGCCCTGACGATCATCGCAGTTTCTTGGAGAGTAGCTTTCGTACATGTTGCTCAAACGAGAGTTCATTGACGATCTGCACTGATTGAGCTTAGCATTGGAGGCGTTGTTTTGAACGCGATTGTAAGGACAAGCGGTATTATTAAAGTATTTATTAGACAGCATGTCAACTGCGTGACTAAGGCTTTTAATTTGTTGGTCTTCGGTTTGTCGTTTGTCGTTGAGGTAATTTCTCAAATCAGCAGACTTTCCGTTACTGTGAGAATCTGTTGGACAAGTTGTGCTGTCGCTCGCAAGTGGAGCATTTGTCGGCATCTTCGGAGCAGACTGCTGTTCAGTATCTGAAACAAATAATTTACTAGCCGATATTGCAACACTGGCAGTACTATCAGCCAGAGCAGAGGGCACACGCAATACTGGATTGATGGGCGCTTGTGGTGGACATGTCTTTGAACTTTCCGTGCTTTTAACCTCAGTGTTTCGTTCTGCTGGAGCAGAAGACGAACTGGTGCCATCTCCTGTCGATGCAGAGTGAAGGGGTTCACATGCTGGAGGCTCTTTACTGGTAACAGTAGAGGAGTGGGCCAAGTCGGGGGGGCAGGACGCACGGTCCGCAGTGGGTCGGCCCTCCACACAGGGATCCCGTCGGGGAGATCGAGGAGACGAGCCTGCAGTGTGCTGCCCCTGTAGGAGGAGGGGAGTGGGACAGTGAGACTCGTGCTGACTGTTGGAGGGTCGCTGACAGGTGGGAGAAGTGCGGCTTGGGGGCTGTTCGGGTGAAGGAATGATACTCTCGGGAGGGGGAGGGGGCTGGGGCTGTTGAGAGGCGAGGGCGCCACTCCTCGCTGCCTGAGTGATGGGCTGCTGAAGGGAAGTGCTACAGTTGTTGGGGCGGCTGTACAGGGGCTGGGTGGGCTTTTGGTGGGCACTCCTCTGCGGCTGTCGAGACACGGACGACTGCTGGGTCTGGCGCTGCTGCCGCGCCGCGGGAGGCTTGTAGATCTCTGCGGCCATCTTGCCTAAAAAGAGAGACACGTTAGTGAACATCAGAGCATAGAAAACGAGCTCATCTATTCATCCAGTAAATTAGGATATCTTGCTAGTCAGGTATGAGGAATTTTATGAGCATGAAGAAAAACTTCAACAATAGTTGAAGGCCTAGAACGTGTCCAACCGTCTGGCATGGACGCACATTGGGCGCCTATATAAAGCTGGATGGTGGCAGACAGCAGAACTTTCCTGAAACTGATTAATTAGGCTCGCACAATTAAACATCTTATTTCTCAAGAGCATAAGGATTAGGGCTTCAGCCAGTCTACACACTGATAGTCGTGAGTGAGCATAGCAACAGGGACCTTCAGCTTTCACTGGTTTACCCCCACCGCATCAAAGATTCAGGGTATTTCCCTCGTGCCCGGCTAGCCCGCCTGGCACATAAGTAACATTTTTGTGCCCAAAATGCCGCTGTGCAGAGTTCCGAAAGTTCTCTTGGATGACATAGGTACTACAATTGAGACGTAACATTCGAAACGAGGTCACAGTACAAGTTAATGACGCAAAATCACTACAGAAAGAGTCGGGTAAAAAAATTCAACCTCAGACACGCCGGACCCAAATGTCCACGATTCATCTATGGTTCAACAGAAACCATTTCAACTAAGAAAAAAGACAGTTTGTGTGACAAGATTGGATTAGAGTGTCGATGCTTTCTAGTGCACCAGAGTCAATGTCCTTCTGGCACCGAACATGTGCAAATAAGAGGGAAAGGGATCAATCACGGGCCGGAATATGATAGTGAAATAAGCAAATATTAAATTTTTATTGCATTCAAGATTTAGTTAACGAGAGTACATGTGTGCTATATTTCGATCACGGACTGTGATCCTCAACAGGCACAATAAAAATAATTAAAATAACAAAATCTGAAAAAATTAAAAGGTAAATTTTCATTTTACAGTTTCACTAAGAATTCATACAACAGTAAAATAAACTAGGCACTAGTTCCAAAGCAATCGACAAGAAATTTCGCGCGTCCGGTAATGTGCAACAGTAGAAGATATCAGCACTACTTATTTAACACTCAAACATCAGAAGTAACTAATAATGCGAGTAGTAGTAGTAATTGCATCCGTGTTTCACAGATGGGAGGTATCTAGAGGGAGGTTAACTATCATGGAGGTGGTATTTTAAGTGGCTGTCTCAATGGAACATACTCTGCCCATACAAATGAAATTTAGAAGATGCTGTATTATTGAGGAGTCTATTATTAGATGTTTCTTCATGTTATTAGAAGGTTGAACTATTATAGACGCATTTAAAATAATATTGTGATCCTGAGTGTAAATATGATTGAAAATTGCGCAGCTTTGTTAGCATAACGGTCATAGCTTTTATGTTCCGTGAGTCTCGTTGCAAAAGTCCAACCAGTCTCACCGATATAAACTTCAAGGCGATCGGAACAAGAGACGACATAAACACCCGACCAATCATCCGAGTTACAAAGAGGCTTAGTTGTAACTAATTTTGACCAAAATAAGAGAATAATTCTTATATGAAACTGTAATATCATGAGGATTAAGGATAGGCCCATGAGTTCTCCAAAACCTTTGTTAAAAGGTAAAGGCATATTTTACATATGGGCATCACAAGGTTGAGAGGCAGAAACTGAGTAAGATTTTCGTTTGGGATCAGAAAATACAAGTTCTATGAAATGACTTAGATAGGCTAATCTGTGCAAGGAATTCTTAATGTATGTTAATTCATCCTTCAGAAAAACGGGATCAAAAATCCTAAGTGCTCTCAAAAGCAAGGAGTATACTACTGACCGCTCAACATGTTTTGGATGTTGAGGTGATAAATGAAGATAAAGGGAACCTAGCCTTAACCATCGGCAGTATTGGCCTTGCAAGCCATAACAAATAGTATCATCCTTCCAATTGATGAAGGGAATGGGATCTATTCTCGAAACATTTAGAAACTATATTGCCCCTAGTGTTTCTTCTTCTTTATCCGGAATGAGCTGGTTAACAAAATACAGAAAATTTGAAATTATCAAGGTTTCTAGTAAGATTAACATCCAAAAAAACAAGTTGTGAATCAATTTCCTACTCCACGATAAATCTAATTTTAGGTAACAATGAATACAGTTCATTGAAGAATGAGTCAAAATCTGCATAGGTAGGCCAGAATGCGAAAATGCCATCAACCAATCTAGAAAGCCTTGACAATCTAATCTAATCTAATCTATCTCAACCAAAGTATAGGGAGAAAATTTTTAGTAGGCAGAAGGCATTTTTCGAAATATTCCATGTAAAGATTAGCTAATACAGGAGAAAGAGGGCTGCCCATGACGACACAAAAAATATATATAACAGGAGTCACCAAAATAAAAATAACTATTGTTAACACAGAGATGAACTAGTGAGACAAATGCATCGATACAGATACAGACACTAGGCCGAATCCCCCACAAAGGGGGGATGGCCGACGGCAAGACGCACCTCACACCCCCATACGCTCACACTCAAACAACATAGCCCTTTTGTGCTAAAGGGCCCGGCTGGTAACCTCGCAACCCACACTCTGGGTCATAAGTGCGGTCCGAGGATCCGTTGTCAGCAGCAGGGCCTAACAGTTTTTACTGGTTTACCTCCGCCGAATGATAAAGGCCGGGCCCCCCCTAGCTACGACCATACCTACACCGTGATGAAAAGGGCGGGGAAGCACATCAGAACAGCGTCAAAATCAACCATTCACAACTTTTCTCCACTCACGCCTGTTCATTGCACGCTCTCTCGCTACTTCCACATTCAAGTCTCTTCTTCCTAACGCCTGCTTCACACCATCCAGCAAACCAAACTTCGGTCAACCTCTAGGCCTACGGTCACTCGCCTCCGCCTTCATCACATTTTTCACCAATCTCCCTTCATCCTACCTCACCATGTGCCCGAACCATCACAGAACACGCAAATCCACTGTCCTCCAACTTTTTCCCCATCCCCGTTCTGATACGAACCACGTCGTTAGTGAACCAGTCTCTAAGCAACACTCCAGCATGCTCATCAAACATTTCATCACGAAAACATTCAACCTTCTTCTCTCCTCTGTCTCTCACCCCCCCCCCAGTCTCAGCTACGTACAGTACAGTTGAGACAACGACACCTTCATACAACCCTCTCTTTGCTTTCATTCCCAACGCTCTTCAGTTCACCCAACAATTTACACCCCTCCTTCACTCGCAACTTCACCTTAGTTTCCACTAGTTCAATCTTCTTTACATGGGAGTCTAGATACTTGAACCACTGAACTTCTCCCAACAGCTCTCCATTTAGGATGACACTAATTCTGCTCGCATCGACAGCCCTCGAGCATCTCTTTACTATACTTTTACCCACGTTAAATCGAAGCTTCTTCCTCCAACAAACTTAACCAAACTCAGGCACTAACCTACATAGTTTTTCCTCTGAATCCGCCACCAGCACTGTATCATCTGCCAATAGCAACTGGCTCAACTGCCAACTTCGCCCTTTCGCTTCAAACAGCTCCGAACCACGACCCAGCACACTCGCGTTCACCTACCTGGCAACTCCATCCATATAGAGATTGAACATCCAGGGAGACGTCACGCAGCCTTGTTTCAGACCCACTTTCACTGTGAACCAATCCATCACCTCGCTTCCCACACTGGCACATGCTCGGCTGCCAACATAGAAACTCTGCACCGCTTTCAACATAAGTCCGCCCACTCCATACAACCGCAAAAACCTCCATAGAGCTTCCCTGTCAATCCTGTCGTATGCCTTTTCTAAATCCATGAAGGTACAGAACACTTCCTTTCCCTTTGCAAGGTACTTTTCACAAATCTGTCTCACTGCAAAAATCTGATCGGCGCACCCTCTACCACTCCTAAAGCCACACTGTTCCTCTCCAATTGCGCAATCCGTACATTCTCAAATCCTTTTGATCAGCACTCTCCCATACAACTTACCTGTACATCCTTAACAAAATGCATCGATAGGAATGGGTAAATGCAAGACGCCAATATTAAATAGGTCAACAAAGAAATTTCGTACTTCATCTAGTGGGACGTTTGTGGAGAAAACCGAGACCTCAAGGCTAAGCATACGAATGTTAGATAGTGATTTTCTCCGGGCAGACGATTTAGGTTTTCAGTAAAATACAGGCTATTTTTGAGATGAGATGTAGAGAAAACACTTGGGTATGGAGTGAGCAAATTGGACAACCATCTAGCTAATGGAATTGTAATAGTACCAAAACGAGAGACAATAGGGCGCAGCAGACATATAGGTTTTTGAAACTTAATAAACCATTTAAATAAGCCAAACTTGCATTTTTTATTACAAACTGTTTGATTATGTTGGGGTCCGGACACGGCAAAGAAAAATCTAACTTTATCTCGGAATTTTCTACTCACTGACTCAAGAGGAGATCTGACCACTAACTTGTAACTAGTCTCATCAGACAGCACATCGGAAGCTTTCTCTGATAACTATTACTATCCATGACTACGACCTTACCACCCTTGTCTGATGGTACAAAAACCAACCGTTCATCGGTCCTCAGTGTCAGCAAGGCTGTAGCTAGACGTTAGGTAACGAGGGTGCCTGAATATTCAAAGAACGCAGAAAGGGCACTATAGCACTTCTGAGCAGGTCGGGATTATTGAAATCGCCTTGTAGCCACACTCTGGGTCACAGCCACAGCGCCTTGTAGCCGGGGCCTTAGAATCGTGCTACCGTATCCACCGCGTGTCGTAGAAGGCAACTAAAGGGGCGCCCCGTAGCCGGGAGTAGAATCGGCTACCACAATCCCCAGCGTGTCGGAGACGACAAAACGGGGCGGAGCGAAGGGGCTAGGAATCCCGTTCTCTGTAAAAACCTTTCCTCTAAGACGGCAAGACGAGCGGGGGGAGGAGAGTCACACGCCTCTCCAAACCCTATTGTTAGGGTCGCTGAATGTGCGTGGCTGTAGTACGAGTGATGTAAAGAGGAGGGGGATATGCGAGATGTTTGTGAGGAGG
>SDVV010037618.1:0-10819 GCA_016164225.1 Gammarus roeselii
TGTATATATGAATGTGTATGTTTTATATTGTGACCAACAGAACTGCTGTGTGATCAGTTGCCTGAAGCACAAATTTCCAGTTTTTTCCGCTCCATTGTTTTGCCGGTCTTTGCAGTCTGGCGTGCTGTGGCATTTGTGCCTCCTGTCATGCTCTGCACTCTGGCCTTGCTGGGGTGTGGGGTGGTCTTGGGGCAACCAAGGTGAGAAACCAAGGTGAGAAACCCTGTCGTATGCCTCTCCCAATTCATGAAGGCACAGAACACATCCTTTCTCCTCGCAAGGTACTTTTTACAGACCTGTTTCACTGAAATAACCTGATTGGCACACCCTCTACCACTCCTAACACCACACCGTTTCTCTCCAATTGCGCAATCTGTACAGTCTTTATTCTTTTTGGTCAGCACTCTCCAGTTGAACTTACCGACCACACACAGTCTCTCCCAATACCGGCATCCAATCAACACCACCTGCAACAGCAATGTCAGACCCTCTGTCGTCCTCGACATTCAACAACTCATCAAAATACTCGGCCCACCTTGTACGTACATCACCCCTTTCCATAAACAGCTGACCGTTTTCATCTCTCCTCTTTTCCGGTCTCCCCCATTCTCACCCTCTTTATCTCTTTACAGAACATCTTCTTGTTCCCTTCAAAACTTTGGCACATCTGTCTGCCCC
The DNA here is from genome assembly GCA_016164225.1 of Gammarus roeselii. Taxonomy (NCBI): domain Eukaryota; kingdom Metazoa; phylum Arthropoda; class Malacostraca; order Amphipoda; family Gammaridae; genus Gammarus; species Gammarus roeselii. The sequence continues at coordinate 679 of SDVV010037618.1, forward strand.
ACCTGACAATCGTCCCTTTTGGCTCTCCTCACCACCCGCTTCCCCTCTTTTTTTTCTTCCCTTTACAGTTGTCATAGGCCACAACCGACCTCACCTGCAACCACTCCTCAAAGGCTTTTTTTTGTGCCACCGCCAGGTTGACCTCCTCGTCCCACCACTCGCAGCCCTTCTTTCTGCACCCGCCCACTCGGCGCACAGCACACACATTTTTCGCGCATCTCAGAAACGCATTTCTTAACATATACCATTCTTCCTCCACATCTTTCAGGGCCTGCCCTCTCACGCTGTCATATTCCTCCCACAACGCCTGCTGGAACCCCTCATCTGTGCTTCCCGCGTTCAGTTGACTCATTTTCACTACCTCTCTTTCTCCTCCTACTATTTTGTTCCCATTTCACCTCTGCTCCACTTTTATCTACCTTCCACCAGCAGATGATCAGACACTACTCCACCCTCCCCTCTTAAGACCCACACATCCAACAGCCTTCTCACCATTCACCTCTCAATCAGCACAAATTCCATCAGCGCTCTCTCCATCACTGCACCATTGACCATCTTTACCTATCTGAACTTGTGGTTATCTCGGTTCTTGAAACTGTTTCTGACCACCAGTTCCTGCTTCATGCACAGTCCTATTATGTTTTCTCTACTGTCATTTTTACCATGAACGCCAAACCTTCTTATCATATTTACCACCACTACATCCCCAACTCACGCATTTAGGTTACCCACTACAACCACGTTGAATGGACATCCAAAACTTTCAATACACTCACTCGGGTCATTTCAAAATTACTCCCCCTCCTCTTCACTCTTCTCGCAACCCCGGTTCGTACATACTCACAAATACCCATCTTTATACGCCAAACTTAACTTTAACCCACATCCATCTTAGGGACACCTCTTCCCACTCGGTAACGCTACTAGTCAACCGATCACTCAATATCAACACCACACCTTCTCATGCCCAACCTTCCTCCACCAGCTCGGTGGCCGAGTTAGGAGCATGCCGGGCTCTTCTCAAAAGAGACTTTCATTGGGAGTTGGAGGTTGTAGATTCGATTCGGCCTACCTGATCCCGAATGAGACATTCTGATCGGTCTGTTAAATAATCAAAGGGCGGCCCATAAGTGCCGTGGTTAAATAAGGCTAAACGGTAGCAGCTACGCTGCGGACGGCAACATACGCGAAAAAAATCAAATTACGAAGTAAATTACACCCGATTTTCTTCCACTTGCCACACCAAGCTCACATTCGACCTTACCTTTCAACCTCGTCTCACTCAGCGCTAACACATCAAACCTCCTCCTCACAAACTTCTCGCCAGTCTCTTTCCTCTTTACTTCATTCGTACTACAACCACGCACATTCAGCTACCCTAGCAATAGGGTTTGGAGAGGCGTGAGCCTCTCCTCCTCGCGCTCGTCTTGCCGTACTTGAGGAAGGGTTTTACAGAGGAAGGGATTTCTAGCCCCTTCGCTTCGCCCTTTTGGGAGCTCCGTATAAATGCTTAGTTTTCGTTATAAAGAGGATAAGGTATTTTTTCTGCACCATCACTCATGCATACCACTATTGAAAACTATGTAGCTTTTCAATTTTGATAATGGTATTGTTTTCGCTTATACTAGGGTGCGGAAACAATCGTGTTATCGAAATTGTAATGATTTCAAATTTCAGTTGAGGTATGTATGCATTCTAGTGCATATGGGAATAATACTTAATATCCTAATAGATGAAAACGACCAGTTGTTGACAGAAATTGTTGATACACGGAAAAGGTGAACAGAGTATTTTGATCAATTGTTGAATGTCGAGGAAGACAGAGAGGCTGACGTTGTTGCTGTAGTGGACATTACTAGGGTAGAGGTGCAGGAGGCGGTGAAGGTGATGAAAGTAGGGAAATCCCCTGGTTTGGATGGTGTTGCGACCGAATGCCTGAAAAGTAGGGGAGTAACGATTGTCGAATGGCTGGTGAGGCTGCTGAATCTGTTTTTCGTAGCGGCAATTGAGTGGCGTAGGGCCTGCATTCTTCCACTGAACAAGGGTAAAGGAGATTAACATGAGTGCTGCAACTCAAGAGGTATCTGTTTATTATGTGAGGTCGGTAAGTTGTACGGCCGAGTGCAGACCAAATTGATAACAGGCTGTACAGAAAGTGCAATTGGAGAGGAACTGTGTGGCTTTAGGAGTGGTAGAGGGAGTGCCGATCAAATTTTTGCAGTAGGACAAGTCTATGAGAAGTACCTTACTAAGGGAAAGGATGTGTTCTGGGCCTTCATGGATTTGGAAAAGGCCTACGACAGGGTTGACAGTAAAGAGTTGGGGAGGGGCTTGCTCTTGTATGGAGAGGGCAGAAATATGTTGCAAGCAGTTCGGAGTTTCTATGTTGACAGCAGAGCATATGTCAGAGTGGGCAGCGAGGTGAGTGGTTGGTTTACTTTGAAAGTGGGTCTGAGACATGGCTTGGGGTGGATAGATGATGCTTCATTTTATAGATCATTAACACTTTATTTTAGTATTTAGTCATTCTTCTTGCTTGGGCTCTATTATTTTTCTCTGCCCCTTTTTCATGGTGATGAATTTTTCATTGGTTATTATTATTATATGTATCACGGTAGGTTGAGACAATGTGATCCAGGGAGAAGAGGTACTCGTGGGACCCGAGGGATTCGGGGACCCGGGGTTTCGAGAACCCGAGGGACTTCGGTGACCAGGTGAATTTGGGGGGGACCCACTTGAACCTTTCTGGGGCCCTTTGGGACATCCTTGAGACCCTATGGGACCCTTTTAAGAAACTGTGGGACCCTTTAGAGGCCCCTCTGAATCCTGGAACCTCTGCTCCCCCCTCCCAACGCTGTGAAACCCATACACAGAAAAATATATATATGTTAGATGCTTGAGTGGAACAATTGATTATTTTATTCCGTGGATTACTGGCGCAGAAGGCGAGGGTCGCGTCGAGGCTTTTCGAGGTGCGTTGAGATCAGTCGAAACATGTTGAGGCAAGTCGTGTTGGCGCGACGAGCCGAGACTGGCCGAAATTATTCGAGACAAGCCGAGATGAGCTGAGACGATGGGACCCGGGGATCTTGGGGGACCCGTGGGACTTGGGTTACCTTCCGGGATTTGTCGGGCTCTTTTGGGACCCGAAATGCCTGCCACCCCACTCCTACCTTAAAATGCTTGAGTGAATAATTTTGTAAATACAGTCCACATGATCACTACCGCAGTGGGGGAGAGTCGCGTCGAGCCTGAACGAGGTGCGTCGAGATCAGTTGAAACATGTTGAGGCGAGTAGAGTTGGTCGCGACGAGCCGAGACTGGCCGAAATTATACGAGACAAGAGTAAGATGAGCCGAGACAATGGGACCCGGGGAGCTCGGGAAGACTCGGGGGACTTGGGTTACCCTCCCGGATTCGTCGGGCTTTATTGTGACCCAAGGAACTTTATTTTTTCCCTCATCATGATCCACAGTTTATTGTAGTAATGCTAGTGTACTTGCGCGTGAGTTCCTGTTTGTAATTTTGTGAATATGTTTTTTTCAGTCCGAGCTCGCTCGCGCGTGCGCGGAGAAAAGAAATGTATTTTCTGTTGTTGACATTTATTGCGTAACTATAAACCTTGTGGTGCGTTGCAGTTGAAGTTGATCTAATCCGTGAAGCCGTAGACCTTGTACCAATTTCGACGATACTATCTGTGCGCACTGGCTTGCGGACATATTACTCTTGAGGTTCTGAGGGGTTGGAGGCAGGGATTTGTTCCGTCTGAGTCATTATCTTACCTGAATAAATAGATTGTAGTAAAAATTAACTGGACCGCTTAGCTGTAAACATTGTGTTGCTCTGCTGTCGGAGCCGCCTTTGTCCGTGTAGCCGTAAACCTTGTACCAATTTCGACGATACTATCTGTGCGCACTGGCGTGTGTACATATTACTCATGAGGTTCTGAGTGGTTGGAGACTGGGATTCATTTAGTTTCGTCTGAGTCTTTATCATACCTAAATAAATAAATTGTACTAAAACAACTAGACCGCGTAGCTGTAATTATTGTTCTGCGTTGCTGTCGGAGCTGACTTAGTCCGTGTAGCCGGACACCTTGTACTAATCTTGACGATGCTACCTGTGCGCACTAGCGTGCATAGATTTTACTCATGAAGTTCTAAATGATTAAAAGCGCAGATCCGTTTCGTCAAAACATTTTTCTTGTGCGCACCAGCGTGCGTCTGACACAACTGAAATTTTCAGAATGTTCTAATTTTGACAACGTTGTTTTTCTCTCATACCGAGGCGTGCGAGCCAACTGGACTCCATGATCGTCGAGCCCTACGGGGGAGCCTGTTATGACTCATGTTAAGGCTCCGGTGGAACTGAGGCCTAAATCAAATCTGAGACAAGGCTGCGGTATGTCTCTCTGGCTATTTAATCTCTACATGGAAGGAATGGTCAGGGAGGTGAATGAGAGTGTATTGGGTCGTGGCTTGAAGCTGTTGGAAACGAATGGGCGGAGTTGACAGTTGAACCAGTGACTGTTTGCGGATGGTACTGCACTGGTGGCAAATTCAGAGGAAAAGCTGTGTAGGCTTGTATCGGAGTTTGATAGAGCTTGCGAGGGAGAGGAGGAAGTTTCGAGTGAACGTGGATAAAAATGAAGTAATGAGGTGCTCGAGGAATGTTGATGCGAGCGGAATTAGTGTCCTTCTCAATGGAGAGTTGTTGGAAGAAGTTCAGTGTTTTAAGTTTCTGGGCTCTCTTGTGGTGACGACTCAACTAGTGGAAAATTAAGTGATGTCACGTGTGAAGGAAGGGTGTGGAGTGTTGGATGCACTGAAGAGTTCACCCAAGAGGGGTGAAAGCAGAAGAGAAAAGAAGGTTGAATGTATGAGGACCATGGCTGTTTTGACGCTGAGAGATAAGATCAATAACGACGTGGTGCGAGCTAGAACGGGGATGGTAAAGAAGTTAATGGATAGAGTTGATTCGCGTGCTCTGTGATGGCTCTGGCACATAGTGAGGATGGCTGATGGGTTATTGGTGAAAAGAGTGTTGAAGGCAGAGGCGAGTGGACGTCGGCCTAGAGGGAGAAAGAGGCGAGTGGCGAGTGGACAGACTCGTGGACGGCAGAGGCGAGGCGAGTGGACGTCGGCCTAGAGGGAGACCAAAGTTTGGGTGGATGAAGGGTGTGAAGCAGGCGTAAGGATGAAGAGACATGATTGTTGAGGTAGCGAGAGAGATTGCAATGTATAGGCGTGAGTGGAGAATGTTTGTGAATGGATGATTTTTGACGCTGCCCTGATGAGCTTTCCCGCCCTTGGCATCTTGTCGATAAACAGGATGGTCGTGTGACGGGGGGCGCGGTCATCATAACGCGGCTGGGGTAAACCAGTCATACTGTCCGGCCCTGCTGCCGACACTGCCCTCGGGCTGCACTCATGACCCGGAGGGTGTATTGCGCGGTCTCTCGGCCGGACCCTTCAGCGCAAAAAGGTTAAGTTGTGTGAATGTATGAGAGGAGTTTGAGATGCGCCTTGCTGTCGGCCTTCCCCTCCTCTGGGGATTTCAGCCTAGTCTCTGTATCTGTATCCTCTTAGTAACGAAATTTAAGGATTTATAAGTGTCTCTCTAATAGATTCTCGTTTCTGTGCTGCCTGATTATATATCGGAGGGCATAGAGGTGCGAACGGTCCCATGTCAGTATTTGATGATCTTCGCGTACTTCGGGGAAACTCACTAAGGCTCATGTCAGAGATGCGGGGGAGATGTGCCCCTAATCTAATCTGCTCGGCCAGCGGCTCGGTCGTTGGGTTTTTATTTTGTGTTTGTACAGCCCGACGCCTGACGGAAATACTTTCGGACTTCGAGCTGAAATCTTGTTTATCATAGGTAAATGGTGTCACCTTGTGCAGTTTATTTATACAAGTTACAAAGGCGCCTGGGAGGCATGATCGATCAACTATGTTGTACGGTATCTAATTTATCTTGATTTCAGAATTTAATAGAAGTATTTCAAGTGTCATTACGGATAAATTCATAGACTTTATTGAGACTCTCCAGTCTTCAGAGCAGTAGTGATCACCTTCTATTCATAATTAAAACATGCCTGTTTGCTTGAGTGGGATGTTTCAGTAACTTCTAATAATCATTAGGTAGCGACTCTCCCAGTGACATGGCAGTTCCTGCATTTCTCACAGATGTTACTGTACTTCTACTCCGCCTGGAGCCAAAACTCCTTACTTCTTCATTTGCCGCAACACATGGGCTGAGTAGGAGAGGACTGAATAGGTGCTCACAACAGCTTCAGTCAGTTTCAATGTTACAAGATGACAAGAGCTGCATAGCATTGTTTTCTCGTGGTGCTGCTACTGCTCAAGATGGTCATCCAGAACATGTGCTATTCGAAGAAGACGAAGAATTTGAAAGTAAACGAGAACCATCAATCAAGCAAGAACTGTTGCATTGGGATGAACCTGAGTTGGTAGAAGATGCTAAGGCCTTAGGAAAAACTGAAGCGGGATCAGATGAGAGCAGCTCTCCTTCTGCCCTAAAGCTGTCTGCCTGCGATCCAGTTCTAAAGGGCTCCTGGTCTCCTGAAGGTACTGAAGCAGGATCTCCTGTTAGCAGTTCTTCCTGTATCGAAAAACTGTCTGCTTGCTCTTCAGTCCTGAATGTCAGAGATAGACAATATGCACGCAACCATTTCGAGTACAGTACTAATCAGGAGAATAACTTAAATTCACATCTTCTCATTCATGAGAGAATGCAAGATAATCCATTCCCATGCAAACATTACGGGTTCAGAAGTAATCCTAACTATCTCAAAAAACATCTCCTCATGCACGAGAGTGACAGAGATAGATCATTTACTTGCAACCATTGCTCATTCAGTACTTATCACAAAGACAGTATCAAAAAGCATCTTCGCACACATGAGAGTGACAGAGATAAGCCATTTGCTTGCAACCATTGCTCATATCGTGCTCGTCGTAAAAGCCATATCAAATATCATCTTCACACTCACGAGATTAACAGAAATAAATTATTTACTTGCAACTATTGCTCATACAGTGCTGATCACAAAGGCAGTCTCAAAAATCATCTTCAAACACATGAGATTGACAGAATTAAACCATTTGCTTGCAACTATTGCTCATTTAGTACATATGCAAAAGGCAATCTCAAAAAACATCTCCTCATGCACGAGAGTGACAGAGATAAATTATTTACCTGCAGCCATTGCTCATTCAGTACTGATCACAAAGGCAGTCTCATAAGGCATCTCCGACGACACGAGATTGATAGAATTAAACTATTTACTTGCAATTATTGCTCATACAGTACTGATGAAAAAGGCAGTCTCAAAAAGCATCTTCGCACACATGGGAGTGACAAAGATAAACTATTTGGTTGCAACCATTGTTCATATCGATCTGATTATAAAAATTATCTCAAATTACATCTTCACACTCATGATATTGACAGAATTAAACCATTTACTTGCAACCATTGCTCATACAGTACTGATGTAAAAGGCAGTCTCAAAAAGCATCTTCGCACACATGAGAGTGACAGAGATAAACTATTTGCTTGCAACCATTGCTCATATCGATCTGATAGTAGAAGCCAACTCAAATTACATCTTCGCACTCACGAGATTGACAGAATTAAACCGTTTACTTGCAATCATTGCTCATACAGTACTGATGAAAAAGGCAGTCTCAAAAAACATCTTCGCACACATGAGAGTGACAGAGATAAACCATTTGCTTGCAACCATTGCTCATACAGTACTGATCACAAAGGCATTCTCAAGAGGCATCTTCGAACACATGACATTGACAGAATTAAAACATTTACTTGCAACCATTGTTCATTCAGTACGTATGAAAAAGGCAATCTCAAGCAGCATCAGCGCACACACGAGAGTGACAGAGTCAGACCATATGCTTGCAACCAATGCCCATACAGTACTGATCACAAAGGCCATCTCAAATTGCATATTCAAACACATGAGTGAGAGATAAACCATTTGCTTGCAATCCTTGCAAATACAGTATCTTCTGATTGTAAGAAGTCTCAAAGGACATGATCTACTGCCCACTCTGACATAGAGCATTTGTTTCAACCATTCCGAGTTGAGAACTAAGTAGGGCCTTTCCACATCAATCCCCATTCATGGGAGTGTGGGATAAGCCTTTTGTTTGTAATGATTGTGAGTGTTGTCTGAACAGCATACGAAAGCTATTTCGGCGATATCGGCTCAGCTACATACATGACTGTTAGAGCGGCGCGATGACACTGCTACAAAATGTGAGAAAACTAACATTGTAGCAGTTACCCTGAACGGTACTGTGTGTTTCCGCTCCTAATATTTTGAGCAGCTATCGTTCCAACTTACTACCATCAATTGCATCTTATTTAGGAAATTGTTATATGGTGTGCATCCAACAATGCTGTCAGAGGTGCGCGGTTTTCATCTCACCAAGCCGTACACTTGCTAACGGTCAAGGGACTGTGGCGCTAAGACTGTCGTGAGGCATTTGAGCAGGTGTTGGTTAGAGTATGAGAGTAGCAACTGCCTATAAATGAACGAGACATTTTTCATATTTTTATCTCTTCAGTTGTTTATCTTCTGTTTTTCACTAAGCTAGCTAGCACTGGACTACCGGTGCTCGTCACAACTTCCATAATTGTATCTCCTTCTTTCAAACACTGTTGACATTGCTTGCACAGTGTATTGGTATTTGTTCTCACTTATGTGCGTTCAGACATGGAGTTCAAAGATGGTTCGTAGCGTCAACAGTTTGCGTGATCTTTCCGTTGCTATGTCATTTTATATATGTAAGATGTGCTGCGATGTTCTGAGACAATTATTGAGCCTATTTTTGGCAGACCTGTCCAGATGCTTTGCGATACGTTCGCAGTGGCTTGAAAATAACCGTTCGTGATTTTTTGCCTCATGTAGTGACAATCTTTTTCATTATTTCTAATGAATTTATTGTCTCACTTGCAAGTATGTCACCCACCTCCATTGAGGAGACATATTGTTTTACAGTGCCGTTTTATCCTCACTAGAAACACAGTGCTGTTGTTTCTTCGTCAGAATGATGAGTGTAGTTTTAAGATCATTTAAAAGGGTTTCGTATTCTGCTGCGAAGTAGTAGTAGTAGTTGCTTCCGTTTTCCATCCTGCTTCGAAGTACGTGTATGTCCAACTATCCGAGGTCACGTTGGTGCAAAGCTTGGGACTTCTACTACAGTTATAGAGATCCTATTGAACTCAACGCATGTGGAAATTATTTCGCGTTTTTTTTTAAATAAGTGCGTTTTTATTTGATTTTCTTGTAGTTTTAAGCAATAAAAACCATCTTTCGCATCATTGGAAAGGTATCGCGTTAAGAAAGACTAATAGTGAAGGCCGTGTTCAAAATACAGATACCGACGCAAGGCCGAATCCCATAGAAGGGACGTGGCTGACGTCAAGTCACACCTCAAACCCCACTCAAGCACTCAAATCGGGGTGGATGGATTGTTTTTTTCAGTGGCTATTATTTTATTTTGTACCGATTGTTGTTTTTATTTAGCTCCGCTCTCCACATGCGGCGGTGGTAACCGCGCCCGCAAACTGCCCGAAATCCGCTACACCGACCGAAAAACGCACGTGTTGAGTCGGAGGAGGGGGAGAGAAGGGATGTCCGGCTTCGGGGCGTGGTGCAGTATTGTTGCTGATCTGAATTAACTTTGTGGGTGTGTTTCAGTTAACAAACGGCCACCCGTGTGATAGCTCTTATGTTTACTGTAGACACCAGACTGTTGTTATGTAAGAGCTCGTCCTTGCACTCTTTTTTTTTCCCACGTTATTCATATAATTTATAAAACATGTAAATAATATTAGCCTGTTGAGGTAGGCTTTGTAGAAATAGTGTGTTTATATTAAAAAATTGGGTGCATATATAGATTAGAATTAGGCAGTATATACACTTGTGAAGCTTGTGCCTTGCCAAGAGCTGACCATTCTATTCTCCATATGTCAAATATTGACATGATTGGAAGTATGTCACCGGATAAGCAGGCCATTTGACGGAATGGGTCTGCCTGACTTACGTAGGCTCCCTCGTGGCGGCATCATGTGCCGGTAGACGCCCGCA
>SDVV010037619.1:0-10819 GCA_016164225.1 Gammarus roeselii
CGGTCCGCCGGTCTCGCTCCGTGCTCTCTTGTCGTGTCATATCGCACGGTCCGCCGGCCTCGCTCCGTGCTCTCTTGTCGTGTCATATAGCACGGTCCGCCGGCCTCGCTCCGTGCTCTCTTGTCGTGTCATATAGCACGGTCAGCCTGCCTCGCTCTGTGATCTCTTGTCGTGTCATCCAGCACGGTCCGCCTGCCTCGCTCCGTGCTCTCTTGTCGTGTCATATAGCACGGTCCGCCGGCCTCGCTCCGAGCTCTCTTGTCGTGTCATATAGCACGGTCAATTACGCCAGAGAAGACGCACACTTACTCGCACGTAAGCCTCGTGTACGTCCCTTTACACGCACACGGGAACCGATGAACCCGCACACGGTCTATGGCGACGCTCCCAGAAGCGTGCGCTGGCGTATAGTATCCGCAACTCCGCATTCTTGGATCAATACGGAGGCCTGGGCCACAGCGGTGGCAATAGCAGTCACTGTGGCGGATACTGTAGTGGTGATAGCAGTCATTGACGGACACTGTGTGGTTATCAATGGCAGTCACTGTGGTGGAGACTGTGGTAGCATTGGTCCCACTGTGGCGGCTTTAGAGCATGCCACTGTGGCGGCTATAGGGGGTGGCACTGTGGCGGCTTTAGAGGGTGGCACTGTGGTGGCTTTTGAGGGCGGCAATGTGACGGCTTTAGAGGGTGGCACTGTGGTGGCTTTAGAGAGTGGCACTGTAGCGGCTTTAGAGGGTGGCACTGTGACAGCTTTAGAGGGTGGCACTGTGGCGGCTTTAGAGGGTGGCACTGTGGCGGCTTTAGAGGGTGGCACTGTAGCGGCTTCAGCAGCTGCTCAATAATTACAAGAACAGTTGCATAAACGATGAGTGGAAGCTACATAGAAAGCATTACCACTGGTGGCTAAAACACTGATAGACAAACATGCGGCATCAGCAGCCACTGCCCACTGGCCCAAGAGGTAGCAATAGCCGTCACTGTGTCGGTCGTAGTAATCGCAATAGCAGGCAATGGCAGGCACTGTGGCGGTTGCAGTGATCGCAACAGCAGGCAATAACAGTCATTGTGCCGGTCACAGTGATCGCAACAGCAGGCAATAGTAGTCATTGTGTCGGTCGCAGTGATCGCAACAACAGGCAATAGCAGTCATTGTGTCGGTCGCAGTGATAGCAATTGCAGGCAATAGCAGTCATTGTGTCGGTCGCAGTGATCGCAACAACAGGCAACAGCAGTCTTTGTATCGGTCGCAGTGATAGCAATTGCAGGCAATAGCAGTCATTGTGTCGGTCGCAGTGATCGCAACAACAGGCAATAGCAGTCTTTGTATCGGTCGCAGTGATAGCAATTGCAGGCAATAGCAGTAACTGGCGTCCACAGCTCCGGATGCCGTAGCCAGAGTGGCGAAAGGATCGATTGTTGAGGCGTCTTGCAAGACTCATTTTCATGAAAAAATCTGACCTCTTCCCTACTGCCCTATAAGCACTGCTCCATAAGCAGCGCCTCATAAACACTGCCCTATAAGCAGTGCTCCATAAGCGCTGCTTCATCAGCAGTGCCATAAAACGCTGCCCTATAAACGGTGTTAAATAAGCGCTGCTCCATAAGCAGCGCCTCATAAACACTGCCCTATGAGCAGTGCCCCATAAACGCTGCCCTATAAGCAGTGCCTCATAAGCACTGCTCCATAAGCAGCTCCTCATAAACACTGCCCTATGAACAGTGCTCCATAAGCACTGCTCCATAAGCAGCTCCTCATAAATACTGCCCTATAAACAGTGCCCCATAAACGCTGCCCTATAAGCAGCGCCCCATAAGCACTGCCCCATATGCATGCCTCATGAACACTGCCCTATAAACAGTGCCCCATAAGCACTGCCCCATATGCATGCCTCATGAACTCTGCCCTATAAACAGTGCCCCATAAACGCTGCCCTATAAGCAGTGCCTCATAAGCACTGCCCCATATGCATGCCTCATGAACTCTGCCCTATAAACAGTGCCCCATAAACACTGCCCTATAAACAGTGCCCCATAAGCGCTGCCCGATAAGCGCAATGCGGCTGAAGAAACAATCGAGTCAGAATAAACACTGTTGGAAGCCATGATTGATGGGACACAAGCACAGGACGGTTGGTGATGCGGCGAGCAGCTGATGTAGCGTCTTGTCGCTATGGAAAGACATTGAAATTTAGTTGCCCTGGCAAAACATTGTCGTCTTGTTGCCTCTGCAAGATATTGGTATTATGTTGCCTGGCAAGACATTTTCTTCTCATTGTCTTGGTAAGATATTGGTATATCTTGTCGTCTGACAAGACATTGGTATCTTCTCGCTGGGGCAAGACATTGGCATCATGTCGCTTGACTAGACATTGGCATCTTGTAGACTTGGCAAGACTTTAGGGCATCTAATCGCCTAGGCGAAACGTTGACATCTTATCGTCTGGGTAAAAATTTCAGCTCGTCGTATTGCAAGATATTAAAATTTGGCAAGACCTTGACACCTTTGGCAAGACATTGGCATATTGTCGCCTTAGCGTGGCATTGGCATCTTGATGCCTTGACAAGACGTTGGCGTTTTCTCGCCTTTGCAAGACATTGGCATCTTCTCGTCTTGGCAAGGCATTGGCATCTGGTCGCCTTGCAAGGCATTGGCATCATGTCGCCTAGCAAGACATTGGCCTCTTGTCGCCATGCAAGACATTGGCCCCTTGTTGCCCAGCAAGACATTGTCATCTTGTCGCCTTGCAAGACATTGGCCTCTTGTTGCCCAGCAAGACATTGTCATCGGGTCGCCTTAGCAAGGACCTTTAGTAATGGCCTCTTTATTGACGAAGCTAGCCGTAGGGTGCGCCCAATCACCTCGCCTGAAACAAGATCTCCTTGTAAACAAGTCAAAGTTTGAACGGCAAGAGAATCCTTACTCCGAAGAAAAATGGTTTGTGTAACCAATGTTTTCGAAGACGCCTGCAGGTATAGTCTATGCTACTGCAGACATTTCTAAACATTTATAACCCCATATGGGTACCAATTGTATACGTATATAGTAGATGTATGTAGGCAAGTGTAGGAAGTCAGTTATGCAACGAGTAGTTATGTACGCAGGTACGCATGCAGAGACAATCTGCGTATGAAGTCACGTTAGCAGTTAAATACGTAGGTACGTATGCAGAAACAGTCTGCGTATGAAATCACGTTAGCAGTTAAGTACGCAGGTACGCATGCAGAGACAGTCTGCGTATGAAGTCACGTTAGCAGTTAAGTACGCAGGTACGCATGCAGAGATAGTCTGCGTATGAAGTCACGTTAGCAGTTGAGTACGCAGGTACGCATGGAGAGACAGTCTGCGTATGAAGTCACGTTAGCAGTTAAGTACGCAGGTACGCATGCAGAGACAGTCTGCGTATGAAGTCACGTTAGCAGTTAAGTACGCAGGTACGCATGCAGAGACAGTCTGCGTATGAAGTCACGTTAGCAGTTAAGTACGCAGGTACGCATGCAGAGACAGTCTGCGTATGAAGTCACGTTAGCAGTTAAGTACGCGGGTACGCATGCAGAGACAGTCTGCGTATGAAGTCACTTTAACCATGCATGCATTCAGCTTGAATCACCTCTTCCATGATGATGGTTTCATTTCGTAATGATGGTGTCTTCATGACGTGATCAATTTAGTTACCCCGTCAGAGGCTGGTATCCTGCACGCGCTTGTGAGGATGGTTATGTCATTTCCTCATCGTGGGTGCAATCTTGCTACATCAAAGCGGGTACAATAACATATATGCTCTTCCCAGTCGTAAACGAATATATATTTACTTGGCAATTGAAGGGCTAATAAGCCGTGTTGGTTAGCTACTTATCATGTAAGAAGTATTATTGAGTGGTATGGCTTTCAGACTCGGTTAGTGAATGCTTAGCAGCCTAAGTAGTGGGAAGCGTAGTGGTTACTTGTTCAGTAAGGAGTAGCATGAATGGTTCTGCTCATAAACCACATGTCTGTAAATGAATACTAAGTTAGATATCAATTTATGGGCTGAGAAGTGGCGTCAATTATCAACTTGTTCTCTACGGAGAAGCATGGAGTGGGCGGGAGGCCATGGAGTGGGCGGGAGGCCATGGAGTGGGCGGGGGGCCATAGAGTGGGCAGGCGGCTATTGAAATCTGCTTCCTGGGTATTCATTTCTGAGTGAAATGTCTTATCGGTTGCCAGGAACGTCAAAGATGGTGTTGCGTAACGTATTCCCGGAAAACCCTGGAATGACAGGAAAATTGAAATGTTCCAACGTTTGAGTGGCGTTCACAAGATACCTTTCATCTCAGAGAGGAGGGCTGGTGTGTGTATATTGCGCCGTGTTTTGTGGCTTTTGAACGATGGTATAAAGGATACTTATTCGCATAGATCCGAAGAGAAGTGAAGCTCAGATATGAAGGAAAACTCTGAAATTAATATATTTCATCGCTTTAATGCTCTGCATAATGCGTTATATGAACGTGTAGTCGGCAGGTTCGCAGGAAGTATTTTCATTCTAAATTATTGAGAGTTCCAAAATATTAATAATCACGAGAGCTGGTCAGTAATTAACATACAGAATATGACCTCTCAAAATCGATTAAATAACCTTGATTCCAATAGCACTTACATGAACCAGTTTAAGGGTTATTCCTGCCGTACTGTCCTCTGATAGCCTTTTGCAAGGGTGAAAAATACAGTAGCGGGATTACAACAAATAGAGCACAGTTCCGGAAGACAATTCGTTAATGATCAAAGACTAGTAAAATAGTTCAATAAACGTTTTTAGAAACCTTTCTAAACTTTGTACAAATCCAGAGCTCATTTAGAAGCTCTTTTCCTATATAATGCTATAACACATTTCCACTATAAGTCAAGAGCCACACTGGAAAAACTTCGTTTGTTTTTTAGTTCCTGACGAACCATCACTGGACTTTCTTTCGCCACTGTATACCCAAAGCTGCTTAGTTTATATTTGATCGTAAACTGTTCATAAGCTTTACAGGGTAAGAGAACTTTCGCTGGTGAATGTACTGATAATATTTTTTTCGCTGCATAGTTGATGTAATGTTTGAAAGAGTGTGAAGAAAACGTGATGATCCGAAACACAAACTTATGTAACTTCCAAGGCCTGTTATGGCTGCAGTCTTATTGAGAGCGAAGTATATATTCCACGGTCAATTAGCCGTCAAGATAGCGTGTAGGTGTACTAAGAGACACTTCGAATAAATGTAGATCTATGAATATTTTCCCGAGCGATGGGCGACGGCTCTGTTGATTGCTATATTTAAATAAAGTTTTGCAACTTGACATATTTTCTTGGTAGAAATATGTAACTTCCCTAACGTTGAATTCTGAAAAGAATCTAGTTTAAAAATGCTAAATCGCTTAGAGAAAATATAGTTTGTTACTCATTGCGTTCGAATTATTGACCGCGGAATACATACTTCGAGGTTGCATCAACATAGGTTCATTAAATGAAAATTTGGTTAACCAACTGATAATTTTAAGAACCGTGAAGTCCATTTTTTTTAATTTCTTGAGCACATTATATTGTTTGGACGAATGCCCTTTTAATAGCTATATGAAACAGACATTGGGATCGTTAACACTTAACACTTTATATGATTATTCAGTCGCTATTATCCACCTTGTTCGTTGTTTTACTTGGGTATCAGATACCAAGCTGTGTAGTTTTCCAAACATGACAGACTTTATCATCTTTGAATCAATGGCATGAGTTAAATAAAGAAAAGTAGCGTGGCCACTTTACTGGCCTCTGCTGCTCGAGAGTGGTAACCCTGTGAATCGATTATGGGTTTTTAGTAGTCAACACTCATAGCAATTTAACGTGGGACAGAGCGTCCACCAATTGCTCTTATGGGTATAGGAACTGCCGCTAATTGATAATATGGTGCATCTTGAACGCACATGTTGCACCTGAAACGTGCATCTTGAACGTACCTGTAGCGCCGAAACGTGCAGCTTGAACGCATTTGTAGTGCATTGAACGTGCATCTTGAACGCAACTGTAGCGCCTGAAACTGACATCTTGAATGAACCTGTAGCGCCCGAAACGTGCATCTTAAACGAACCTGTAGCGCCCGAAACGGGCATCTTGAACGCACTTGTAGAGCCCGAAACGGGCATCTTGAACGCACCTGTAGCGCCCGAAACGGGCATCTTGAACGCACCTGTAGCACCCGAAACGTGCATCTTGAAAGCACCTGTAGCGCTTTAAACGTGTATCTTGAACACACATGTAGCGCATGAAACGTGCATAGTGAACACACTTGTAGTGCCCGAAACGTGCATCTTGAATGAACCTGTAGCGCTCGAAACGTGCATCTTAAACGCACCTGAAGCGCCCGAAACGGGCATCTTGAACGCACCTGTAGCGCCCGAAACGCGCATCTTGAACGCACCTGTAGTGCCCGAAACGTGCATCTTGAATGAACCTGTAGCGCTCGAAACGTGCATCTTAAACGCACCTGAAGCGCCCGAAACGGGCATCTTGAACGCACCTGTAGCGCCCGAAACGCGCATCTTGAACGCACCTGTAGTGCCCGAAACGTGCATCTTGAATGAACCTGTAGCGCTCGAAACGTGCATCTTAAACGCACCTGAAACGCCCGAAACGGGCATCTTGAACGCACCTGTAGCGCCCGCAACGCGCATCTTGAAGGCACCTGTAGCGCCCGAAACGTGCATCTTTCACCCACCTGTAGTGCACGAAACGCACTGGTCTCGCACCCGGTGTCCAGCGTCCTGCACGGCGTGCTGCACTGCTAACTGCATGGGCAAATGCGTGTTACATCACGCGTCTCGCAGTGCCTCACGCTGCCTGCTGGAAGAGATGCCTCAAGCCCCATTTTTATTCTTGCACGCCTGGTGATGTAAAACATTAAGAGGAAGTTCAGCAGCGCTGATGTGCTTTTCTTTCTAACAGGATTGTGGATACATAGCAGCTCCGATATTTTATTTATTTACTAGATTTGTAATAAATTTCACTAACGACTTGTTCGAATCAGAACGGGATGGTGAAGAATTTAACGGACAGCGTTGATTCTCGTGTTCTGAGATGGTTCGGGCACGTGGTGAGGATGGATGAGGGGAGATGGGTGAGAAGGGTGTGGAAGGCAGAAGCGAGTGGACGTCGGCCTAGAGGGAGACCGAAGTTTGGGTGGATGGATGGTGTAAAGCAGGCGTTAGGAAGGAGAGACCTGAGTGTGGAGGTAGCGAGAGAACGTGCATTGGATAGGCGTGAGTGAAGAATACTTGTGAACGGATAAGTTTTGACGCTGCCCTGATGTGCGTTCCCGCCCTAGGCACATCGTTGAGAGACGGGATGGTCGTGGGCGAGGGGGCCCGTCATCATGACGCGGCAGGAGTAAGCCAGTCAAACTGTTGGGCCCTGCTGCCGACACTGACCTCGAACCGCACTTATGACCCGGAGGGTGTGTTGCGGGGTTCCCGGCCGGACCTTTTTGCGCAAAAGAGTCAAGCTGTGAGAGTGTGAGTGTTTGAGAGTGTGAAACGCCCCTTGCCGTCGGCCACCCCCATGCTAGGGGAATTTCAGCCTAGTGTCAGTATCCAAATCTGTAAGAAATTTGTATAAGGTAAATGGTTATTTAAATCCATAACGTCTGATAACTAACTCCACTGTCAAACCGACCGCAATCTTCTCGTGTCGTCTGTTTGAAACGATTCTTGTCATTTTGAATTTATTTTGTTGGAATTTCCAATATTGCTTCTGCATGTTGGACCGCAGGATGGCATCACTGCCAGTCGAGCTGGGGGGGTGTTAACAAACCGGATTTCATTGATGGCCTAAACCGAGTCATCACATCTTTAATTGTTTGCATCATCGTTCAGAAGATGCCATGGATTCGCCATATATCTATCACGCCCCTTAATTGCGTTTTAGCAAAGCAGCTTCTAATCCATTGCCAGAAGCAATCATTCACGTTTCCTGTTAGTCGCTCATCATTGCAGAATTTTCTTTCGTTCCTGTAGAGCAGCGAAAGAAGATTAATTCATGAACACGATTAACTGAACTTTTAAAGCTCTAGTGTCATGCCGGCTTATTTGTTGGTGCAGTGTAGACACAAGCTACGCAGAGTTACACTGAAAATTGGAGATCAACTGTAGGAGCGGTTTTCGAGGCATCACCTTATGAATTTGGGGGGAGGGGGATGACGTCATGTACTATTTTTCTCAAAGAAATGTATTGGAAAACAGATTGTGCCGTCACAAAACGTCAATTCCAGGTGGTGATATCTCAACAAAACTTTCGTCCAATCGTCCTCCCAATTTCACTTGTGTACATTACATATAGTAAAGGTGTTTACTGCACGACCCTCGGACCTCGTAATGACGGTTTTAGTTACATATTTATAATTAGTGGATAGTTGGCTTATGGAAATAATTATCGTCCCTCTACGTTATAATGGTATAACACAATTTTATGCTGGATTTACTTCCACGTGGGAAAATTCGTTCGTTTCTTCGTTATCAACTAAACGTAAAGGGATTTTGTTTCGCCACTCTACTTCCTCTGTCCGATAGCCACCGTGTTCGGTAAATGCCCTGTTTGATAGATATATTTTGCTTCATAGTTCGCTCTACCACATTTGTAATTACTAAATCTTATTTGAACAACGTACGCTACACACTAGCGCGGTGACCGAGTGGGTAGCGTGTTGGCCTCTTCTCACAATAGACTGCTATGGGAAGCTGCAGGGTATAGATCAAGGAGGTTGTACAGGTCTATCCAACCTCCTTGGTATAGATGCAAGGCTCCCTGACCCCGAGTGAGACATTCCGGTCGGTGTCTTAATGTTGTAAGGCCAGCTCATAAACGCCTACAACAAAACAGGCTACCAGTGAAAGCTGGGTGGTACTGGAAGTCGAAATCGCTTGTTTGACTAAGGAAAGGGCTACGCACGTCCTTAAATGTGTTAGAAAAGCTCTGCATTACCAAATCCTTTATAACACGCAATTTGGAAGAACTGAATCTTTAGTCGCATACCGTGTTTAAAAAGTATGCAGTGTCGTTCCTCAGGATAAAATAGTTTGACAGTTATCCCCTTTTCGTTGAGCTGCACTTGTGCCAGATTCCACTGCGCAAACTGCAGTGCCAGTGTTCCCGCCTTGCCTCGCTTCTTTTAATCATTTATACCGTCACAATTGAGAGTTTGAGACCACCACTTCCTTGCTGGATGGTTACACGCTAAATCAGTGCCTCCTGCCCGATGCAGCTTACGTGTCCCACTCGTCAATACAGAATAATGCTTGACGCTGGACGCTGGTTGCGAGAGGAGCACGTTGTGGACCTTGCAAAGCTCTCCAGGAGTCTCCATGGTTATTGGTTGGACCATCTAAGCCTCCAATGCAGCAGCTGACTACGTACGAGTGTCGCAGGCCACCGTCTCGCCGACCGACCCGAGGATCCCGACCCTGCTATTGTGAGAGCGGTTATTGCCGACGATAATCGCCGAAGCGGCCGCGCCAGCTGGC
Organism: Gammarus roeselii; assembly: GCA_016164225.1. Lineage (NCBI taxonomy): Eukaryota > Metazoa > Arthropoda > Malacostraca > Amphipoda > Gammaridae > Gammarus > Gammarus roeselii. Next base: position 9,527 of record SDVV010037619.1, read on the forward strand.
ACTTTGCCAGGCTCTATCTTCGGCCATCTGGCCATAACGGCTGGGCTGCGCTCGCCTTCTGCCCAAACGAGGACATCGCAATTGGGAAGCACACTGGACAAGAGCCTACCTACCTACCGAACCGAATTTCACCCGGCCTCCTGGATAAAGACGGAAAAGGGGAAAGACAAAAGCAAAAGGCATCAGAAAAGTAGCTTTTACTACCTTTTTGCTTCAGCAAAGTAGCTTTTACCACATTTTTGCTGCAGCTAAGTAGCTTTTACCACCTTTCTGCTGCAGCAAAGAAGCTTTCACCACCTTTTTGCTGCAGCTAAGAAGCTTTTACCACCTTTTTGCTGCAGCTAAGAAGCTTTTACCACCTTTCTGCTGCAGCTAAGAAGCTTTTACCACCTTTCTGCTGCGGCTAAGAAGCTTTTAGCTGCAGCTAAGAAGCTTTTACCACATTTTTGCTGCAGCTAAGAAGCTTTTACCACCTTTCTGCTGCAGCTAAGAAGCTTTTACCACCTGTCTGCTGCAGCTAAGAAGCTTTTACCACCTGTCTGCTGCAGCTAAGAAGCTTTTACCACCTGTCTGCTGCAGCCAAGAAGCTTTTACCACCTTTCTGCTGCAGCAAAAGAACTTTTACCACCTGTCTGCTGCAGCTAAGAAGCTTTTACCACATGTCTGCTGCAGCTAAGATGCTTTTACTACCTGTCTGCAGCAGCTAAGAAGCTTTTACCACCTTTCTGCTGCAGCAAAAAAACTTTTACCACCTTTTTGTTGCAGCTTAGTAGCTTTTACCACCTTTCTGCTGCAGCAAAGTAGCTTTTACCACCTTTCTGCTGCAGCAAAGAAGCTTTTACCACCTTTCTGCTGCAGCAAAGAAGCTTTTACCACCTTTCTGCTGCAGCAAAGAAGCTTTTACCACCTTTCTGCTGCAGCAAAGAAGCTTTTACCACCTTTCTGCTGCAGCAAAGAAGCTTTTACCACCTTTCTGCTGCAGCTAAGAAGCTTTTACCACCTTTCTGCTGCAGCTAAGGAGCTTTTACCACCTTTCTGCTGCAGCAAAGAAGCTTTTACCACCTTTCTGCTGCAGCAAAGAAGCTTTTACCATCTTTCTGCTGCAGCAAAGGAGCTTTTACCACCTGTCTGCTGCAGCAAAGAAGCTTTTACCACCTTTCTGCTGCAGCAAAGAAGCTTTTACCACCTTTCTGCAGCAGCAAAGAAGCTTTTACCACCTTTCTGCAGCAGCAAAGAAGCTTTTACCACCTTTCTGCTGCAGCAAAGAAGCTTTTACCACCTTTCTGCTGCAGC
>SDVV010037620.1:0-10819 GCA_016164225.1 Gammarus roeselii
AACATATACATCGTTTTTTTAAATATTTGAGTCGCTTGCAGTACGTTTCATTGCACATTTTTAATGACTATTTAGGTGGACAATGAGACAAGTGCATGATTGTCTTTCATATATTTTATTTTCATAAGAGCCTATAGGAATTATTTACATTTTATGAATATATACAGGATAAAACCTGTTGATGTGGATGTGCTTCCATCTTTCTATTTAATAGCGACTGCCGTAATGTGTACGCAGCCCTATCAAGCTAAAATCCATATTCATTATTGAATCCCTTGTATGCATATATTTTCAGAGTTTCGCCAGGACACAATGTTAATAAACAAACAACTGCAGATACGTTCATGTATTTTTCAGATGACTTTTTTTCTGTAGACAATGAAACAAGATTTATTTAAACATATTTATTCAGTTGGTCATTATATATATTTATTCGATTCTGGTATGATTAGTGTTATAGCAAGTTTCTGGAGCGGGTGGGGGTTTGTAGTGATCCCATAGCAAATATTGGATGCGCTCCTGGAAAAGTAGGTAAGTTTGGTCTTATCTGTTCTTTGTCTTATCAGTAATTTCCGTAGCATGAACGCTAAGAACATTTACAGGCTACAACATGTTCATGCGGACGTGCGTTCATCATTTCATGCAAATGTGTACTCATATGGCAGTATTTCTACCTCAAGCCCTACTTATTTTACATACTGTAGCTAATGAGCTCTCAAGCGTTCGATCGATCTGACGATTGACCTGTATCAATCACAGTCACACGGCCAGCGCACAACGAGATAGATTGCATCTATTTGCGGTGGCTTAGTTCCTATTTCAGTAGTCCCAGCAGTCATTTATTTGATTCATCGTACAAAGAATGATTTTCCGTGGTATGTGTAGGAGGATCATGTATTCAGCCAGAGGAGAATGCCTCATTTATGCGCCTCAATGTCCACGCGCGCACACGCGCATGCGTACGTTGTCACCTTAGCGCGGTTTCAGTGTGTCACACAAGAAGCTATTTACTTGTGCTTAAGCTTCTCTTTTTCTACCTGATGAGATATATATCTACGATAGCTTAGGTAGCTGTGTACAACTTCAAGTTGCTTAATACTAATCACATTTTAATGCAAGGCATTAGGCGTTGTAATGCATTCCGATGCAGGGCATGTTGCATACCTGCAATTTCTTCGTCGTACAAGGGGTGTATTGTGCGATAGTTGGAGAAGTCCATGTATTCAGACAGAGACGATTACCGCATTTTACGCCTCAATGTCAGGGCATACCTTTAAACTGAACTAATGTCTATCACATTTTCAATGCAAGGCAAAAGCATTGTATTGCAACTTTGTTGCATGTCATGCTGCATATATGCATTTCGATGCTAATAATTCGAGTTAAATTTAGAATATTGCAAACGAAGATTTATTAGCTATATTATTTATTGATAACAGCTTTTGACACATTTATATATATATAGTAGGGGTTTACACGGGATATCATTTATACGAAAACACAACTATTCACTCCGAAAATTCGACGTGAGCAACTTGGTGAAACATAAATAATGACTTTGACCTCCCTCTCTTGCGTTATCTTGATCTTTGGTATCAGTGCCACTCCCTGTAGGTTCTTTATCAATGATGTGTATTTTTTTCTCACTTGAATCTGTCAGCTCATCATATGGGCGTAGGATTTATCATATAGGTATGTTTTTTTTCTCTGATCTATTGGGGTTCTATACTAACGCTTTTGTACACATTTTAGATAAACGGAGACCTTTGGGAGAAGTGTATGCAGCACTTGCAATCCTATCCTTGTAACCAAAACTTTATTTTTCGTCTTCAGCGAGCTTTTTCTCGACGCAAATTTTTTAATTACTGTTATATGTTTATGACATCGAACCGTTTCAGGTTTGTTCTTGCTATTGCCCACATAACCATTCATTATATTCCCGCAGATATATCCGAAATATAACCAATTCTCCTTGCACTCAAACGTTTGAGACATGATTCTCTCTCCTCATGTTTCATTACCAACATATTTGTAACAAAGTCAGATATACATTTGATTTTATTGTGCAATTTTGCACTTCTAATACTTGATACCCTCTCGTTACCCCATTCGATAATTCGGTTTCCTATAACTTTAGCAGGTTTTTCTTCACATGGCATCTCCTCGGTATCACCATCACTGTTTCTGGTATCCATTCCACTCAAAATAACCCCCGTTTTCAATTTTTTTTTCATTATTTTCAATTTTGGCTAAGGTGTGGGTATATTCCCTCCATTGCGCCCGATTTTTATACGTTCCACGTTTTCTTGTTAATGGCATCGCTCTTTCTTTTCTGCTCGCACCCTGTTGAGCGCCGTCTATATCATTATTTTTGATACTCAGGTCCGGATTATTATGTTCTATCAACACACCCGTAGCGTCCTTAGAGTTTGTATTTTTTCTTCCATCTATATGAGTATCATATTCAAGATAATGCTGTCCTTTGAGATGTTGACAAAACCCGAACGTGGAGCTTGATTTGCTTATTTTTTTCTGTGCAGTGAAAATAACACATACCCCTGCATTTTCCTTTCTGGTAAAATATTCCCATATCAAACTAGGCGTCATCCTTCAACAACAAAAGCAGACCACTAACTAATTGAGAATAAATATGATTCTAATTTTTAAATTTACTCTAACATGAACATACACGGTTACTACCGGCATATGGCGACATATGCCAGAATAGCGTATACACGGTTTGATGCTGGTATAATGTAGGCGTATCCACGGTTTGATACCGGCATAAGGCGACATATGCCGGCATATGCTGGGATAATGTAGGCGAATTCACGGTTTGATACCGGCATATGGCGACATATGCCGGCTTTTGCTGGTGTAATGTGGCGTATTCACAATTGATGTCGGCCTAATGTAGGCAATTAGATACATTTTATGCAAAAGGGTTACCATACACTGCCAGATACATTAATACCCCACGCAACCTAACCTAACCTAATCATCGAACAACATCCCTTGCCTTTGTTACAAGATATTTAATATGGATCAGCTTCACTGTATGTTATGTTATGTTGAAAGATCTATTCATCCTAGCCTAACCTGGCCTATTGAATCCAAGAAACTACGTATTTTTCAATCGACTTTTCATGCTTATATCTGATTTTTGTCAGTGTTTTAGTATTAATGTATAACAATTATCTCTCCTTCACTCAACATTTTGATCTATCCATTGCAGTTTGATACACACATTAAATTTTGATGTAGTAAATCATCAAAAAAAACTAACCTAACCTAACTTATGTACGGTATTCAGTCATTGATTAACACAATGCATAACAAATATCTCCACTTGACTCTACATTTTGTTAAATCATTAGCAGATTTGATACGCACTTCCAATTTTGATCTATCAAATTTCATCTGTTTTCCTAACCTAACCTAACCTAAGCTGACCTTATGTACGGTTTTCAGACATTGATATATACATATGAACCCCCCTCCACATGAATCTTTATAAAACTTGCACCTATTTATTTCTACTTCGCGGTCATTCTCGACTCATATTTGTTACCAGAGAGGACAGATTACCTAACCTGACCTTATGTATGGTACCTAACCTAACCTTATGTACGGTTTTTAGTCATTGATATATACATATGAACCCCTTCCACACGATTCTTTATAAGACTTGCGCCTATTTATTTCTACTTCGCGGTCAATCTCGACTCATATGTGTTACCAGAGAGGATAGATTACCTAACTAGACCTTATGTATGGTACCTATTCTAACATTATGTACGGTTTTCAGTCATTGATATATATATATGTATGAACTCCCCTCCACACGATTATTTATAAAACTCACACCTAATTATTTCTACTTCGTGGTCAATCTCGAGTCATATATGTTATCAGAGAGGACAGATTTTCAATCTCAGATAGAGTGAATGTTACAAGTAATTCATATGTGTTTCCATCATCATACAAACGGTTACTTAATTTCATACATGATCTACCACATTTACTTCATTAAAGATGATTTGCCGTTTTCTTTCCTATACTTTTCATACTCTTTACGATGACTTCGTTTCAAATGTCTTTATACATTACTCGCGGATTTATGTTTATTCAATTTCAATTCTTTCTGGCAAAGTTTACAGACCCCCATCACCTCATTATTTTCCAACAAACGAGGACTCCAGCTATACCCCATCCTTCCACAATAGAATCACAATCTTGACTGAGTATGATCTGATCGGACTCTGATTAATATCTCACCATCTGTCACATATCTAGATAATCTACCTCTTGATTGGTTTATGCCATCATTTCACGCCTTGAAACATATTCTTCTACTGACTTCGAAAAAATGATGTTACCTCCGTCTGACACAATGTATGTAATTCATCGCTTAACCTCCAAGTTTTTTAGGATAATGTGAACAATTTCATTTCGGATTTATATAGTTTTATTGGTATTTATTAGTATTAATTACAGATCTTGCTGGATGGATCATGTTTTGTATCAACATGGTGCGAACATACAACCATACAGATCATCACTATGTACCAGTCTTCTCTCAAATTACTTCGTAAACTCCACCATATCTTTGATACAAATACGGAAGCCTGTTCCATCCCCGTGAGTCCATGAATGTAGATCCCCGCATTTCCATAAATGTTCTTCTTTTTCTTCTTTGCGAACTTTAATTATTAGAATCTTATCCAATTCTATATACCTTCAATCTTTATCCGAAAGAAACTCAATCATACGCTCCAGATTTTCTTCTGTCCCAGGATAGAATTTATTTTCCACTAGCCCAACTTTATTACACGTGTGGAAGTTTTCGGCTTAGGTCATATCAATTTCAAGATTTACCTGCTAATTTTCTTTGAACTCTATTACATACGACTGAAGTGTTTCGAAATCAGTCACCCAAATCCTGTTTTCTTTATTCGTCTTCCATTTATGGATAACAGTTCCCACTCTTGTGATTCTTGTTCTCCGCATTTGTAGATAATTGATATCTCCATCAGAAGTCAATATATCCTCGAACCAAGCCGAATCATTTTCGGAGATTTTTTCATCCAACACCCGTAAACTAATTTTTGAAATGTGAACATCCACTTTATGTATTCTAAGACGATACGTCCGTCTCCGCTTGTTCTCCACGTTACACTGACTCCATTCGCGGCCTGCAGATACCTATTATAACTTGATTACATGTTGCATCTTGCAAAACATTTAACCTATCATCGCTCGTCGTGGTCATCATGTATGTATGTAGGTACGTGCATAGAGCTGTGCACGTACGTGCATGTGTATATTCGAGCGTATGTACGTGTACATGAGTTGAAAAATGTATATATAACAAAATATGAAATTCAATACAATTTAAATTAAAAATTTCAATTTAATTTGAAAAAAAATCTACGCCCGGACAAAGCCATATTAATCTAATGATGTGATAACCTGGCTACTAAAGAAAGATCTGGTCATCGATTTTTTTTTATTTTATTGAATTTTTTAATTTCAAATTGTATTGAATTTTATATTTTTTTAACTCATGAACACGTACATACGTTCGAATATACACATGCACGTACGTACACTGCTCTATACGCTTACATACATACATACATGATGACCACGGCAAGCGATGATAAGTTAAATGTTTTGCAAGATGCAACATCTATCTGCAGGCCGATAATAGAGTCAGTGTTACGTGGAGAACAAGCGGAGACGGACGTATCGTCTAAAAATACAAAAAACGGATGTTCACATCTCAAAAATTTGGTTACGAGTGTTGGATGAAAAAATCTCCGAAGAAGATTTGGCATGGTTCGAGGATATATTGACAACTTATGGAGAAATCAATTATCTATAAATGCGGAGAACAAGAATCACATGCATGTGAACTATTATCCATATATAAAAGGAGAATGAAGAAAACAGGATTAGAGTGACTGATTTCGAAACATTTCAGTCGTATGTAACAGAGTTCAAAGAAAATAAGAAGGTAAATTTCGAAATTGATATGACCCAAGCAGAAAACTTCCACATGTTGAATAAAGTCGGGTTAGTGAAAAATAAATTTTATCAAGGGACAGAAGAAAATCTGGAGCGGATAAAGATTGGAGGTAGCTTGATTTGGATAAGATTCTAATAATTAAAGTTCGCAAAGAAGAAGAAGAAAAACATTTATGGAAATGCGGGGATCTACATTTATGGACTCACGGGGATGGAACAGGCTTGCGTATTCGTATCAAAGATATGATGGAGTATATGAAGGAATTTGAGAGTAGACTGATACATAGTGATGATGGGTATGGTTGTATGTTCGCACCATGTTGATACAAAAAATGCATAAATATTGATGCATCCAGCAAGATCTGTGATTAATACTAATAAATACCATTGAAACTATGGAAATCCTAGATCAAATTGTTTATATTATCCTAAAAAACTCAAAGGTTAAGCAATGAATTGCATACATTGTGTCAGGCGGAAGTAACATCGATTTGTCGAAGTCGGTGGAAGAATATGTTTCAAGGCGTGAAATTATGGCATAAGCCTATCACGAGGTAAATGATCTAGATGTGTGACAGAATGATGAGATATAAATCAGAGTCCGATCAGATCATCCTCAGTCAAGATTGTGATTCTCTTGTGGAAGGATGGGGTATAGCTTGAGTCGTCTTTTGTTCGAAAGTAATAGGGTGATGGGGGTCTGTAAACTTGATAAAAAAAAATGAATAAAGATAAATCCACAAGTAACGTATGGAGACATTTGAAACGAAGTCATCGAGAAGAGTATGAAAAGTATAGGAAAGAAAAAGGCATATCAACTATATTGAAATAAATGTGGTAGACCATGTATGAGATGAAGTGTCCGTTTGTATGATGATGGAAACAAATATGAATTACATATAGCATTTAATCCATCTATGATTGAAAATCTGTCCTCTCTGATAACATTTGTGACTCGAGATTGACCACGAAGTAGAAATAATTAGGTGTGAGTTATATAAATAATCGTGTCGAGGAAGGTTCATATGTATATATAAATGACTGAAAACCGTACATAAAGGTAGAATAGAAACCATACATAAGGTAAGGATAGGTAATCTACCCTCTTTGGTAATATATATGAGTCCAGATTGACCGCGAAGTAGAAATAAATAGGTGCAAGTCTTATAAGAATCGTGTGGAAGGGGGTTCATATGTATATATCAATGACTGAAAACCGTACATGAGGTCAGGTTAGGTTAGTTTAGGTTTTTGATGGGTATGAATATCATGTGAAAGTGATTTCGAATTGTATCGAATGAAAAAATTAAGAATCATATGAAATAAAAACTATAACATCCAAACAATGATGAATATATATACGAAAACAGATGAAATTCGCTAGATCAAAATTGGAAGTGCATATCAGAACTGCAAAGTTTTGATCAAAATGTAGAGTCAAGTGGAGATATTTGTTATGCATTGTATGAATCAATGACTAAATATCGTACATAAGTTAGGTTAGGTTAGGTTTTTTGATGATTTACTATATCAAAATTGAGTGTGTGTATCAAACTGCAAAGGATAGATTAAAATGTAGAGTGAAGTGGAGATATTTTTATGCATTAATCCTAAAACACTGAAATAAATCAAATGTAAGCATGAAAATCGATTGAAAAATACGTAATTTCTTGGATACACTAGGGTAGGTTAGGTTAGGATGAACAGATCTTTTACCATAACATAACATACAGTGAAGCTGATCCACATTAAATATCTTGTAACAAAAGCAAGGAATGTTGTAATGTGGGTTAGGTTAGGTTAGGTTGCGTAGGTAATAATACGTCTGGCAGTATATGGTACCCTTTCGCACAAAATGTGTGCAAATGCCTACATTAGGCCGACATCAATCATGAATACGCCTACATTATACCAGCATATGTCGCCTTATGCCGGTATCAAACCGTGAATATGCATACATTATACCAGCATATGCCGGCATATGTCGCCATATGCCGGTATCAAACCGTGAATACGCATACATTATGCCCGCATATGCCGGCATACGTCGCCATATGCCGGTATCAATTCGTGTATACGCTATACGTTATATCAGCATATGCCATATGCCGGTAGCAACCGTGTATGTTTATGTGCAAGTAAATATAAAAATTGGAATCAGATTTATTCTCAATTAGTTAGTGGTCTGCTTCTGTTGTAGAAGGATATGGATATGTTTGATATGGAAATATTTCATCAGAAAGGAAAATGCGGGGGTACGTGTTATTTGCACTGCAGAGATAAAATTGAGCAAATCAAGCTCCAACATTTCATAGGACAGCATTATCTTGAATATGATACTCCTAAAAATGGACGATAAATTACAAGCTCTAGGGATGCTACGGGTGTGTTGATAGAACATAATAATCCGGACCTTGGTATCAAAAATAATGATATAGACGGCGCTTAACAGTGCGCGAGCAGAAAAGAAAGAGCGATGCCAGTAACAACAAAACGTGGAACTTATAAAGATCGGGTGAAAAGATGGGAGAATACCCAAACCTTAGCCGAAATTGAAAATAATGAAAATATGGGGAAAACGTGGGATACTTTAAGCGGAATGGATACCAGTGACAGTGATAGTGATACCGAGGAGATGTAATGTGAAGAAAAACCTGCTAAAGTTGAGGGAAACTGAATTATCAAATGGGACAATGGAAGGGTATCATGTATAAGAAGTGTAAAATTGCACAATAAAATCAAATGTATATCTGACTTTGTTTCAAATATGTTGGTAATGAAACATGAGGCGAGAGAATCATGTCTCAAACGCTTGAGTGCCAGTAGAATTGAGTATATTTCGGACATCTGCGGGAATATAATGAATGGTAATTTAGGCAATAGTAAGAACAAACCTGAAACGATTCGATGTCATAAACCTATAACAGTAATTAAAAAATTTGCGTCAAGAAAAAGCTCGTTGAAGACGAAAAGCAAAGTTTTGGTTGCATGGATAGGATTACATGTGATGGATACACTGCTCCCAAAGGTCTCCGTTTATCTAAAATGTGTACTAAAGCGTTAGTCTAGAACCCCAATAGATCAGAGAAAAAACCATACCCATATGATAAATCGTACGTCAATATGATGAGCTGACAGATTCAGGTGAGAAATAAGTACACAGTATTTATAAAGAACCCACAGAGTGGCACTGATACCAAGGATCAAGATAACGCAAGAGAGGGAGGTCAAAGTCATTACTTATATTTCACCAAATTGCTCACGTCGAATTTCCGGAGTGAATAGTTATGTTTTTGTAAAAATTATAACCCTTGTAAGCCCCTTCTATATATAAATGTGTCAAAATCTATTATCAATAAATAATATATATAATAAATCTTTGTTTGCAATATCCTAAATTTAACTCGAATGTTTAGCATCGAAATGCATACATGCAAAATGACATGCAACGAAGTTGCAATACAATGACTCTTGCCTTACATCGAAAATGTGATAGATATTAGTCCAGTTTAAAAGTATGCCCCGATATTGAGGCGGAAGATGAGATAATCGTCTCTGTCTGAATACATGGACTTCTCCAACTATTGCACAATATACCCCTTGTACGATGAACAAATTGCAGTTCTGCAAAATGCCTTGCATCAAAATGCATCACAACGCCTCCTGCCCTGCATTAAAATGTGATAGATTATAAGCAAATTGAAGTTGTACACTGCTACCTAAGCTATCGTAGATATATATATCATCGGGTCCAAACAGGAGCAAAAGCACAAGTCAACAGCTTCTTCTGTGACACATTGAAACCGCACTACGGAGACAACGTACGCATGCGCGCATGCGCGTGTGCGCGCGTGGTTATTGAAGCGCAAAAATGTGGCATTCTCCCCTGGCTGAATACATAGTCGTCCTACACATACCCCGAAAAATCATCCTTTGTACGATGAATCAAATAAATGACTGCTGGGACTACTGAAATAGGAACTAAGCCACAGCAAATAGATGCAATCTATCTCGTTGCGTGCCGGCCGTATGACAGTGATTGATACAGGTCAATCGTCAGATCGATCAAACGTCTGAGAGCGCATTAGCTACACTATGAAAAATAAGTAGTGCTTGAGGCAGAAATACTACCATATGAGTACACTTTTGCATGAAATGAAGAACGCACGTACACATGAACATGTTGTAACCTGTAAATGTTCATAGTGTTCATGCCATGGAAATTACTGATAAGACAAAGAACAAATACGACCAAACTTACCTGATTTTCTATGAGCGCATCCAAAATTTTGCTATGGAATCCCTACACACCCCCACCCCCTCCAGAAACTTGCTATAACACCAATCATACCAGAATTGAATAAATATATATAATGACTTACTGAATAAATATGTATGAATAAATTTTGTTTCATTGTCTACAGAAAAAAAATCATCTGAAAAATACGTGAACGTATCTGCAGTTATTTATTTATCAACATTGTGTCCTGACGAAACTCTGACAATACATGCATACAAGAGGATTCAATAATAAATATAGATTTTAGCTCGATAATGCTACGTACATATTACGGCAGTCGCTAATAAATTGAAAGATGAAAGCACATCCACATCAACAGGTTTTATTCTGTAAATGTTCATAAAATGTAAATAATTTTTGTATGCTTGTAAATAAAATATATAAATTATAATATTAAACTTGTCTCAGTGTCCACCTAAATCGGCATTGAAAATGTGCATTGAAACGTACTGCAAGCGACTCTAATATTTAAAAACGATAGAAATGTTT
>SDVV010037621.1:0-10818 GCA_016164225.1 Gammarus roeselii
AGTGTAGAAATGTAGGAATGCTGCAATACAATTAGGTAAAAATGTTGCAAAGAACAAGACTAACCAGGAATTATGAATCAATTATGAACTATTTCGAGGCGGAAAGAGTGCCAAGTGTGTATTAAGTATCGGACTATATTGATCAATGAAGAGGGATTCCATAATACGTATAATCTATTTGATATGAGGCTTTGATAAAATTTGTGAAATGTCCAAAGTGACTGGGACACCACACCTCTCTGCATGAGAGCGAATGAACGAATGATGTGGATTTGCACTACGGTGAGTTGAAAAGCATTTCTAGAAGTGAGCAATCGTCATATCCCTATGTCAGTGTCATGTCTACATGTGTAACGAAGGGGGGTTTCATACGTGATGATCGCCAGTAATAAGTTCTCCTCATATTAGGCATGCGCAAGCAATGAGGTCCCTTTGCACGGCTAGTATGATCCGAAAATATTATTTGTTATACGAGAACAGACCAGTGGCAAGCAGCCTAATCTTAATTGAACGGATGATGTGCAGTCGTAAGCAACAATGGTGAGAAGACGCTCAGTACTGATCAAAACAACTCCAATGTTACGAGATCGTCCTCGGCTATGTCTGCAGGCGGAATGGACGCAATATATACATGTGTGTACGTGATGTGTAGCTGTGAGGTGGTGTGTGCTGGAGACGAGAGCAATGAAATCTTGAAGTTCAGTCCGAAATAAAATATAACCAAGTGATTGTATTCTCCCTCGAAGACTTCTCCTGTGAAACTTTTACTCCCGTATACCCATTAAATACAGGTGCTATCACTTATTCGCATACTTCATTATCTTGTGTAAATAAATATATTACTTATAAAGCATATTGTGTTTACGTGGGTTATCCGCTGCCTAAAAAATCGTAAGATATAACAACAATGAGCCTGTGTGAATTTATTAACAAGTACTAAATTGAAATCTAGTTGCATCACAAACATACGGAGAATTGATTCCAGTTCTTTTATAAGCTTTTCGGTTTGAGAGCTGAAAAATATTCCCGTTTGTTCCCAGTGCTTATATACAGCAGGGGAAAATATAATTTTCTATCCAGAAATATACTCGCAAAATGGTCTATGGTTGGGTAAGGGTATCCATATGAAGAGGAAAACGACCTCAAACAAGCTAACTCGTTGTAGACCGAAAAATAATTAGAACTGATATTGTAATCTATACCTGTAGGAGAGACTTGATACAGCTTATTTTAAAAGTAATGGAACATAAACTTTAGAAAAATTATTCCAGGACCAGAAAAAGTAGGCTACCGACAATACTTTCAAACCAGTATTTTCTATAACACAATACAGTCTATCGCTGTATTGTGTTATAGAATAGAATATTGTGTTATAGAAACAGTCTATCGTCTTTTTTCTGTCCCATTATGCTTCGAGTTCCGGGAAGGAAGTTATCGCTATAAAACACGGATTTAAAGTGTTAAGGACAATTTGACAGCCAACTTTTCTCATAGAAACACCTACAAATATTCACTAATGTTGCATTAATTGGAAACCCTTAATCTTAACCCTCGGTTTGCTGGTACAACTTATCGTCAAACAACAAGAAATTATTCAAAACAGTGTCCCAGTAAAGTCTCGAACAATGAACAGAGTGTTACAGTAAGGTCTTGAAGAATGAGCAGAGTGTTCCAGTAAGGTCTCGAACAATGAACAGAGTGTTCCCGTAAGGTCTCGAACAATGAACAGAGTGTTCCAGTAAGGTCTTGAATAATGAACGGAGTGTTTCAGTAAGGTCTCGAACAATGAACGGAGTGTTCCAGTAAGGTCTTGAACAATGAACGGAGTGTTCCAGTAAGGTCTTGAAGAATGAGCAGAGTATTCCAGTAAGGTCTCGAACAATGAACAGAGTGTTCCCGTAAGGTCTCGAACAATGAACAGAGTGTTCCAGTAAGGTCTCGAACAATGAACAGAGTGTTCTAGTAAGGTCTCGAACAATGAACAGAGTGTTCCAGTAAGGTCTCGAACAATGAACAGAGTGTTCCAGTAAGGTCTTGAAGAATGAACATAGTGTTCAAGTAAGGTCTCGAACAATGAACAGAGTGTTCCAGTAAGGTCTCGAAAAATGAACAGAGTGTTCCAGTAAGGTCTTGAACAATGAACAGAGTGTTCTGGTAAGGTCTCGAACAATGAACAGAGTGTTCCAGTAAGGTCTCGAACAACGAACGGAGTGTTCCAGTAAGGTCTTGAAGAATGAACATAGTGTTCCAGTAAGGTCTTGAACAATGAACGGAGTGTTCCAGTAAGGTCTCGAACAATGAACAGAGTGTTCCAGTATGGTCTTCAACAATGAACAGAGTGCTCAGTAAGGACTTGAACAATGAACAGAGTGCTCAGTAATGACTTGAACAATGAAGAGAGTGGTCTAGTAAGGTCCTGAACAATGAACATGTCCTGAACAATGAACAGAATGTCAGTAAGGTCTTGAACAATGCACGAAACAAATCAATAACAGTTTGTACATCACAGAATAAAATATATATATGCATTTATTAAATGTTTTATGTAGGGGTAAAAAACTTTTCTACGTTAAATTTTGGCATCAATAACTAGACGCATTGGTGAGCATGATCACATAAATCACAAAATGATTTGCATTTTCGGGAGTAAATCTATTACATGTGATGGGTGAAAGAGTGTCACTAAAAATTTGGCAGGAGAAAAAACAGGAATGTTATATACCGCAAGGAGTACGTTGGCCAGAACCAAGTACAAATCATTTGTGGTACAATTCTTCAGACAGAAAACTTGGATTTCTGAGTTTGAGCAGGAAAACTTTGGTTTTATGATCAATGTGTTGTGCGAATTTATGGACAGTTTCAGTAATTAGTTTCAATTATGCTCCATCACATGTTTATTTTTCTACCGTTATCAGGTCGAGTTACTTCAAAGTCTTCAATCACACTCAATTTCCTAACAACAGAGACAACACAACGAGAAAAACACAGTAAATGAGACCAGAAGCTTGAAATTGGTAGCACCTACAGGGAGAGCATCTCTGACGCCATGAAATAATTGATCGGAAGGCAGGAATTACCTAGAAATCTCTATTTTGTAAACGGGCATTCAAATATGAAACCAAAGGCCAAAAAAAACTTCAGCCGATGTGGTAATGATACAGAATATGACTTTCTTCGGATCGTACAGACTTTTTTCATTACAAGCTGGAGATCTTCTTGTGGTGAGCTCGTTGGGTTTCGTCCTGGGATTCCTGTTCTTGTGGTGAGCTCGTTGGGTTTCGTCCTGGGATTCCTCTTCTTGGGGTGAGCTCGTTGGGTTTTGTCCTGGGATTCCTCTTCTTGTGGTGAGCTCGTTAGGTCTCGTCCTAGGATTCCTCTTCTTGTGGTGAGCTCGTTGGGTCTCGTCCTGGGATTCCTCTTCTTGTGGTGAGCACGTTGGGTTTCGCCCTTGGATTCCTCTTCTTGGGGTGAGCTCGTTGGGTTTCGTCCTGGGATTTCTCTTTTTGTGGTGAGCTCGTTGGGTTTTGTCCTGGGATTCCTCTTCTTGTGGTGAGCTCGTTGGGTTTCGTCCTGGGATTCCTCTTCTTGTGGTGAGCTCGTTGGGTTTCGTCCTGGGATTCCTCTTCTTGTGGTGAGCTCGTTGGGTTTCGTCCTGGGATTCCTCTTCTTGTGGTGTTCGTTCTGTTGTATTCACCTTGCCTAGCTTTGTTTCCAGAACAGTGGTCAGGGCGATCATTCTTCTCACCACTAAGTTCTTTCAGTTGTATTCATCTTGCCTGGCTTTGTTTCCAGAACAGTGGCCGGGGACCCCACAACACACCCTCCAGTTCATGAGTGCAGTGCGAGGTCAGTGTCGGCAACAGGGCCCGACAGCGTAAGTGGTTTACCCCTGCCGCGTCATGATGATCGCCCCCCCCCTCCCCGCCCACGACCATCCCGTCTCTCAACGATATGCCTAGGGCGGGAAAGCACATCAGGGCAGCGTCAAAACTCATCTGTTCTTTATCATTCTACACTCACGGATATCTAATGCACGCTCTCTCGCTACCTCCACACTCAGGTCTCTCCGTCCTAACGCCTGCTTTACTTACACCATCCATCCACCCAAACTTCGGTCTCCCTCTAGGCCTACGTCCACTCGCCTCTGACTCCAACACCTTTTTCACCAACTCTCTCATCCATCCATTCCATGTGCCCGAACCATCTCAGAACACGCGAATCAACTTTGTCCTCTAACTTCTTCACCAAACCCGTTCAGATGCGAACCACGTCGTTAGTGAACCTGTCTCTCAGCGACACTACAGCCATGCTCCTCAAATATTTCATATCGAAAACATTCAACCTTCTTCTCTCCTCTGTTCTCAACCCTCCAGTTTCCGCTCCGTACAGCACAGTTGACACAACGAAACCCTCATACAGCCCTTTCTTTGCTTCCATTCCCGACGTCCTGCAGCTCATTACGCTCTTCAGTGCACCCAACACTTTACACCCCTCCTTCACTCGCGACTTCACCTCAGTTTATTCTAATTCAGTCTTCTCCACATGGGAGCCCAGATACTTAAAACACTGAACTTCTTCCAACAACTATCCATTTAAGACGACACTAATTCTGTTCGAATCGACAGTCCTCGAGCATCTCGTTACTTTACATTTACCTACATTCACTCGAAGCTTCATCCTCTCACACACTCAACTAAACTCAGACCCTAGCCTACACAGCTTCTCCTCTGAATACGCCACCAGGGCCGTACGATCCGCAAATAGCAACTGGCTCAATTGACAGTAATCACCTCCTCCTCTCACACACTCTACCAAACTCAGACACTAGCCTACACAGCTTCTCCTCTGAATCCGCAACCAGGGCAGGGCCGTATGATCCGCAAATAGCAACTGGCTCAGCTGACGGTAATTACCATATGTAAATACGGGCTTCGTTGACTTTTAATTGGACTGGTTTTCTCGATGGTTGCGTACGATGTCGACCATTTTCGCAGTACTGAGGTAGATGACAGGCTGGTCGTCGACGTTATAGGAACATAAAATTTCAGTGTTGTTTCGTGAACGAAAAAAAATCTTTTCAACAAATAACTCAACTAAATATGAACTTTTGGTACGAAATTTTACAGAACGTAACTTATAATTGAACTGTGCATGTCATATGGCCTAATAGTTTTTTTGATAAATATAGCCATAAACTATCATTTTTGATTTCTGTGAACCATCTCTAGTCACCAAATTTTCTTCCTCTACTGCACATATGAATGGTTAGGATAGTTGGAGCGCGGGGGACCGGCCATGCAGAGCGCCTTAAAACTGAGACCCACATCCTGCAGGACGAGGTGTTCCAGCATTCCTCACGGCCACTATCAGGCTTCCAGTCTCTGTCAAGATCAGTAATAAATTTTCCCATCGCCATAAAACTTGACTCAACCGTTTCGCATGACGCGCATAATTCGGATGTCCCTCTCAGCTTAATGGCGACGAGATCCTTTGCAATGCCATCAATTCGAAAAATTCGTCCACTGACACTTTCCTGTTAGGACTTTTGGATGTGCCGCCGAACTGTAAGAGAAGTTCTAATTAGAGCTCTTGGATTTACAGCCTTTCTTCTCCAAGACACTGTTGGTTCTCCAAGACACTGTTGGTTTTCGTAATCGGTCTCGGATAACTGCTCCTTGCCATTCTCCTGTTACCCAAGCAGCTTGATTGCTTCTGAGAACCGTTAATCCAGAGGAAAATATACTCCTTCGAAATACCGTGCCCGATTCAAGTTGTGAAGAAGCAAGCAAGATGCAGGGATCGAGATCTGGAACTAACCCCAAACCGGTACCTCTTCCATGTTTGGTCTGGCGTTAGACGATAGGATAGAAGGAAATGTAGGTACTCGATGTCTCATCCTCCCCCAAAAGGGGCTCTCAGGTAACTTTGTTTACGATGCTCGGTATCGCGTATTTATGCCCATCTCAGACATGCACAGCGTTTCTATGGAGTGGGTCATAATAAGTCCATAACATTCAGGTCTAGTTCATCGTTCAAATAGTGATCACTGCAATTAGCAGATAATATTATGAGCATCCGAATGATTAGAATACAATTGATAATTTGAACATTCCTATTTCAGTCACCATGTGCGGAGTTAGTTCTTTTCCATCATTCAGGTCAGCACGATCATTGTTGAATTTCTGTCAGCGTTCCCCCCCGACTTGCATACTTGAGTATTTCAGTTTGGTGCAATCATTTTTGATCCAAATTGGAGATTGGTTTCAGAGATTCTCACTAATACTCGAACTGACCTGAGCTCAGCAATACATAAATCCTTGTCGGCGTCTCATTAATCACCATTGCCTTCATTTCCATGGAACTTGTTTGTTCGGGGGTTGCTGGCATGTTACTCTGGCAACTGCACGCGCACACGCGGGTCGCCCGCGACTTGTTAGCGCAGCCAATGAGGCGTGGCGACGCAAGAAGCCAAGGAAATCGGCACCATTCATCATTGGTCGGTCCGAGGACAGCGGGCAACCGCTACCGGCCACCGAGGCTATGGTTAGTACCTTGCTTATTATGAGGTTAAGTACGACAACTCGCTATTAATAGCGAACTCAATACCAGTGAAAGCAAATTAAGACGTTTAAGCTGTCTTTTTTTTGGCGTTTCATTGGATTTTGTTCTGCATGAAAAAACATCGGTGAAATCCTACCGAAAATGTTTTTAAATATGTCTTGCTGAAGTCTCTTTAGCAAATGGTCTATTTAGTAGCGGATGACGTGTTCGCCACTTACTTGATATGAATTATACTTGGGCCGCAACACTGCGAAACGTTGCTTTCAGAAACTCCTTTTAGGGTTGCATTGTAGGTAAACCGGTGGTAACGGTTCAAAGCTATGTAACATCAGCGCTATGAGCAACGCGTTCAGCATACGTTGTGAGCAACGCGTGAGACAAAATGTGAGTAACTCACATAACATAAGTTCACCGTGAGTTTAGTTTGCATTTAACGCACTTGGATTGGTATTATTAATGCGTTCAATGAACAGTGTCACTCATCTTACGAGCTCGATGTGCTACGATCAACGCATTGACCGTACACTTGGATGACGTACGACGTGTTACGGTCGTTACACGTGAAACGCATTACTTACAGCCGTTATGCGTGAAGCCCACAGGAGCAGCCATTATACGTGAAGTACTCAGTTACGGCCGTTACGCGGAAAGCACACAGAAACCGTCGTTTAACGTGAAGAGTAGAGTTACGTCCGGTATGCAAGGAGCACATAGTTACGGCCGTAGTGCGTGCATCCAAGAGTTACGGCCGTTATGCGTGGAGCACACATATGGGGCTGCTATGCGTGATGCACATAGTTACGGCTGTTTTGCGTAAAACGCAGTTACGGCTACGGCTTCCCTCATATAATACAAAAAGGCTTGTGTCATCACCACCGAGAACTCCTCTAGTATCTTGTTTTAGCTTCGTACAATTCAGTTCCTACGTCATCCTGACTCTTACATTTCTGGTAAATGGTCATTTGCCTTCTCTACATGATTTTATGTTTGATGTACAAGTTATTATTAAGACATATTTGTGCTGTAACCAAGAGTAATCTTTTTTATTATCTATGACTCTTTCTTACGTCGCTGGCTCGATCTGCCCCTTTTACTCGCTGCTTCTGCAAATCATCTGTCAGTTAGGATATCGAACTCGGGTCCCCGAGTCAATGGACAAAGTAACTCAATGAGCAAAGCAGGATAGTTAAAGACTGTGGTATTTTATGATACAAAGGTCAACTGTCAGATCAAGGATTTGTACGGTACAGGCTATTCCACGAATGTCGTACAACAGAGTAATATAATTGGAACATGGGCGGGGACTTGAACTTGGGAACACTTACTGTATGTTACATTTATTTACAATAGTACTACAGGACAGGTTAAGGCCGGAAGAATCTAAAGCTATGACAGACTCCAATACTTTAGAAACAACATTATAGAAGTACTCATTTTACATATCTACTGACATATCCAAATCACACAGGTGTATATAAACTTTGTCCCCCGTCCAGTCCCGCCGACTTGCCCGCCGACACCAAGTCGGCGGGACCCGATGTCTCTGTTATAACCAACCGATTCACCTGTTTGCGGCTTCCTTGCCTTCTGGGGCAACGGATGCACGTCGCGTTTATTGCGTCTTTCTTTTTTTAGCCGAACGTAGAGCATACAGCAAAGTATATGTTATAAAAGAGATGAACATGACACCGAAAGAGTTTCACGGTTGTTGTATGTACGGCTCGGGTATTCGTACACGAATTCCTTAAGGAAACTTCAGATACTGGCTTGTGAGAGGCTCTAATCAAAAAGAATTTTTAATTTTGCTAACAATTAGTATGGAAAACCTGTTTGCCCGTTTCGACAACCTGTCATGTCTATACGTGTATCAAACTAGACCATTACTGTTTGCTGTCAGCGACGGGCTAAATCAGATCTAATAAACGAGACATGAGTCAATGACAGGAGGTAACAGGAAAGGTCCGGCACTCAGATACGATGTAACGGTCTATAAAGTAATTAAGACGATCAATGAATTCACAAAATTGATAACACACCCCACGCCAACTCAAAGACTACGCGCTATGAAACGTTGGAGACGCCGAAGTGTTTTCGTGCCAAACGCATACGCACAACTCGGTTAGAGGCGGAGTCTATGGAGTACACACTCATTAATACTACAGAGGGAGTCTTCCAACATAATTACCCACGTATGAACATTTTCGGACAATCCAAACTTGCAGTTTTTTATTCGCGAGGGCTTTCTGGCGCTTCCAATACAATATATTACATGGGCGATGCTAGTGTCTACCACGACACGTGCTAGACATGGAACTTAGAGCCTTAAAAGGCGCCAGTGGTAAGATTATTCCTAAAAGACAACACTTCGCAATCAGCGTACAATATTTTGGACATGTCTTATCTGCAGAGGGGGCCGTCCGAACCATTAGAGGGTAAGGGCACGAGCCAATCTCAGAGGCCCCTTGTCCCTCAAACATTGAAGAAGTGCAGAGTTTTGTGTGGTTATGTACATTAAGTAGTAGATTCATCTCAAATGTCAGTAATGCAGGAGCGCCTCTAGCATAAAATTCATCGAGCCTTTTACGAGGCCATAATTAACCTATTCAGAGGTACCTAAATATTAAGACTGTTCTACCCAAAGCTCGAAACCTCAATAAAAAGAGTTACTAACAGTAACGAGACCATTATAAACCTGTTCAGAGGTACCTAAATATTGAGACTGTTCTACCCAAATCTCGTAACCTCAATAAAAAGAGTTACTAACAATGACGAGATCATTATAAACCTATTCAGAGGTACCTAAATATTGAGACTGTTCTACCCAAATTTTGTGACCTCAATAAAAAGAGTTACTAACAATAACGAGATCATTATAAACCTATTCAGAGGTACCTAAATATTGAGACTGTCCTACCCAAATCTCGTATCCTCAATAAAAAGAGTTAGTAACAATAACGAGATCATTATAAACCTATTCAGAGGTACTTAAATATTGAGACTGTTCTACCCTAATCTCGAAACCTCAATAAAAGGAGTTACTAACAATGACGAGATCATTATAAACCTATTCAGAGGTACTTGAATATTGGGACTGTTCTACCCAAATCTCGTAACCAAAATAGAGACAGCCTCTAGCAATAGTGGTTTAGCAGCATTTTTGCTTTAAAAATAGAACGATGCTTTCATACTTGTTCCATTTGCCTCCAAAAAGCAAACCTCTGTTCAGAGAGGTTACGCCACGTAGAACAACTAGCCAATAGCTGTAATATTCTGAACGATTTGGAGAATATTTACTTGGTGATAAATTTCAAATTCGGACTGACCATAAGCCATTGTTGAAGCTTCTGGGGCATGAAAACACAATTGTCAGTCAATTGCAGTGCAAAACTTCCAATATGAAAGCTGAGACTGAACGAGTCTAATCAGTCAGTCATTCAAATTTAGGACTCATCCAATATGAAAGCTGAGACTGAACGAGTCTAATTAGTCAGTCATTCAAATTTAGGACTCATCCAATATGAAAGCTGAGACTGAACGAGTCTAATTAGTCAGTCATTCAAATTTAGGACTCATCCAATATGAAAGCTGAGACTGAACCAGTCTAATTAGTTAGTCATTCAAATTTAGGACTAATTCAATATGAAAGCTGTGACTGAACGAGTCTAATCAGTCAGTCATTCACATTTAGGACTAATCCAATATGAAAGCTGAGACTGAACGAGTCTAATTAGTCAGTCATTCCCATTTAGGACTAATCCAATATGAAAGCTGAGACTGAACGAGTCTAATTAGTCAGTCATTCAAATTTAAGACTAATCCAATTTCAAGCGCTATTGTCCCTCGCGACTACAATTGCTGATACAATAGATGACTTAAAACCAACTAAGCTCGGTTTGTTGTTGAAAGATTTGTAGTCGTACAGCCATCCCAAGATATAGTGAGTAAGGAGAGGGAGAAGACTCCACAGCCATCCCAAGATATAGTGAGTAAGGAGAGGGAAAAGACTCCACGGCCATCCCAAGATAAAGTGAGTAAGGAGAGGGAGAAGACTCCACAGCCATCACAAGATATAGTGAGTAAGGAGAGGGAGAAGACTCCACAGCCATCCCAAGATATAGTGAGTAAGGAGAGGGAAAAGACTCCACAGCCATCCCAAGATATAGTGAGTAAGGAGAGGGAGAAGACTCCACAGCCATCCCAAGATATAGTGAGTAAGGAGAGGGAGAAGACTCCACAGCCATCCCAAGATATAGTGAG
>SDVV010037622.1:0-10818 GCA_016164225.1 Gammarus roeselii
ATATATACCCATATTAGTCTAGTTGTTCTTTTTATACCATTTCTTTTTGTATCATTTCATGAACTGACTGCATTTTCATCATAGTTTTGTCTTCCTTATTATATTTATCCCAATTTGATATGCTAATTTGTTTTTCTTCTTGTAACTGGCATGCACACTTCCAGTCGTATGGTCTTCTATTGCTGTTTCCTGTGTCTGGTGTGGGCATTTTGTGACTGGCGCATGCCTTGCTTGCCTCCCGTACTCTCTTACTTCCCCTGTGCCCTGCAGGTTTGGTTCTGACCTGTTCTGGTGCCGGGGTTGGGGAAAGAGGCGGGGGGCTTCAGGTAATGCTGGGAGTTTCAAGATGTCTATTTGACATTGAAGTAAAAGAGAACCCCACAACATTTATGATAAGTAGCTATGGAGTGCAGAAAAGCACACTAAGACTAGTGTGCATAGAGGAATCAAGATGAATGCCAAGCAATACTGGGTGGCAGAATGGTGGAGTCAGAAATGCAGAGTTGGCAAGTTCAAGAATATTGATGAGCCATCACATTCACAGCCCTGGAAATGCCATGATACAAACTACCAGCCTCAGCTAATTGATTTATTGCTAAATTTTCCAATCACTTGCAGGAATAGGGGACAACTTTCAAGATGATTGCATGAGTCAAATGATGTTCTGATAAACATTCTCAGTGTTTACAAAAGATTGGATTAAAACCAGCTAGCCCTTTTTTTCCAATCATCTTCCATGGCCCATCACCCTCCTCTCAGCTTGTTCCGCAGCAAAGAGGAGGGCGGGATGTTCTGTTTTAACTCCAAAATTTGCTACCTTAGTAGCTAGGTGGAAGAAAAAATATCTAAAACTGTATAGGCAGTAACTGTGCAGTAAGAGAGAAAGTTGAATACATGAAGCAAACTACAGTTCAACAGTTATGAGGACTGACAGACATTGTTGTGTGATAACCAAATTAAAATGAATTGTTATAGTTCTCTGTGAAAATAAAACTACACTTCTGAACTCATAGCTAATACAGATCTGTTACAGGTAACTCCTGCCAAAGATTAGGACTATTTTTAGTATGTATTTTCCCATTTTTCATTGTGTAACTAATTCAAGAACCAACATATGGAAACTTCCACCAACAGACTTTCATGAGGTTGATGTGGAACATTCATTAGTGTTGAACTCCCACAAGTCTGTATTATCCAAGACAATGATCACATAAGAATATAATTTCTTGCTTGCTGACAAACTTTGTTTAGACCAATTGTTTGACCTCTGGCTAGTAATGATATTCAAGTATTTTAATAGCCACTTTGATGAATGTTTTCTTGATTTATCAGGTTACTGGCTGGAATGTAAACATCAGCAACTGTCTGCAAATCATGCTCAGAATACAGTGAATTCCCAGGCCACATACCCAGAAATCAATTACAGCTTTTGAGGCTCATCAACAACTTTCCCATTATCTATATGTGATTTGCAAATACAAATAAATCAAGTAAATAATGACAACATTGACCTAGTTAAAAAAAATGTTACAATTTAAACTATGCAGCCTATACTGTAAAGGAATGCATTTGCTGATGGGAAGCACATATGTGATTGTACATTGACTAGGCACCACAGCTTCTAAATGTTGCATCATCTTCCTGCCTACATCTTTGTTCAGTGGTAGCACGGTCCTCCTCAAGTGAGGTCACTCTTTGTTTGTATAAACAAGATTGTTACTAAAGAAGCTAACGATCTTTTCAACATCTGAGGAAGATTAATGAATACTGGATAAAAAAATTGAATCTGGAAATCTTGTCATGATATGATAAAAATTCATGTTAGCAAGTCTTTTAACATGTGAAAATAATGATAACAGACATTACTCATGAACTAGATTTTAGCTGGTTGTGCTTCATTACAAAATATACAACAAATATTCATTAAAAATATATATCCATTATCATTATCACTTTAGGAAAATGATTCCACTTAAAAAAAACTGCTCCCTTCATTACTTTGTTAATGGCAAAATGTTTCTCTCCATTAACAGTAACCGATGTTACTACAGTTATTCAACATAGAAATTTATGGAAGAACAATTTGAAAAAAAAAATTGTTCATTAATTTTTAAAACCAACTGCATTCCGTACAGTCAGGAGATTGAATTGCTATCTCTCATGGAAAGAAGTTCAAGTTTTTTTGCCATCACTTTGAACTACAATTTTTGACCTAAAATGTACATCGCCTCATGCCTGTAGATTATAATTTTTTAAGACTTATTTCTCCCTTAACAATTCACTGCAATGATGATACATACCTACTTACAGCTACAACCATTTGGGTCAGTGTGATATTAGGCTAGATAGGATCCATGTTTGATGCCAAATGAGACATCTCCTAACAAGTACTGTGGCATTGTTGCTCGGAAATATTCGCATGTAAGCTTATTACAGTGATCTGTATACATACCTGATTTTCTTCATTATCCTGGAATAGAAAGAAAAACAAATTAGGTTGACATTTGAATGAAATATATTGGCAACATAAACCATTATGATGACAGAAGAAACAGGAGGTACTATAAACAAAATCATTTGTCTAGTTGGTATGCACTTTACAGGCTAGATTTGAGTATTCTAATTTTACATAGAGAAACTACTCAGCTAAAATATACATTTGCAGGTTTAAAAAAAATAGAATCTAAGGTAAATAGTGCCGATTCATACTCCGCTTGAACTTACTCCATTTTCAAGACCATGGCGAAAAATATCCAGGCTACTCATGAACCTCAGAGCACTAGCCTCAGATACGTTATGGCTATTATTAATGAGCCACAAAAATAGAAAATATAGAAATGTGTGATGAACTGACCACATTGCGGTCATCGATCGGGTTTCTAACTATCTTGTATGTAAAAATCATTGGTCATCTGTGAATACACATGCTCGCTGAAACGAATCAAAAATTATTTCCAAAATAGTGTCTACAAAACCAAATATTTCCTTCGCAACTGATCGCTTTCCCAACTTTTTGCTCATGTTCACCACATACTAAGTATTTGGATAACTCACATTAACATGAAATAAACTCGCGACGTAATCATGTCGAGCAGAATCCTCACGAAATTAAATTAGAAGAAGTGTTCGTTGAAAGGGCCTATCTATTGTGTCACTGCAAGGATCATGATCGTCAAGGTGCGTTCCACATGATATCTTGCAACCTTCACCAGTTGTCAGTTGTCTAAGATGTGCCGAATCGCATGAGACAGTTCACGCGTGGTAGAAGTTCCACAAGTGCCATAAGCTTTGTGAATTCGAGAAAAATTACGTTCAACATTTTGTCAGTGGGTATCAAGTTTTAACATTGCTAAAAAAATCTCGAACGAGAAGTGCGTTATGCTTTGGCCACATCCTAATTATCGTAATACAAGGTTATGGAGCGCTGGTAACCCTGGTCACATTGACAATTGTGTGAAAAAGCTGCCCATCAATTTGGAAGCTCATTTCAAAGCAGACTTGGGGTGCTGAGTATTTTTTCTCATTATAAAACACAGAAAACAATCATTTTTTAGTATTTATAGGGTATGATAGTGATTAATGCAAATTTTCTTGGGTTTTAACTTCCGTTTAAAAATTGCACTCTTCAACAGAGTATACGCACTCATCGCGCTACTAAAATAACATCATTGTGTAAAATAAATAAAAAACGATAACAAGTTTAAATATTTGACTTCTCTCAAAAGTTCTTCACTCTTAATTCAATAACGAAAAACAATTGTAGTATGAGAGACCATAGCATGGAGTGAACCTGCTCAGATTTGATCATTGACAGTTCACAAAAAGACTGTTTGAAAGTATAAATAAGGTCAATAATGCAATGTAATAGAAGCAGAATCTGTCAGAGAAAAGTATACCAAGTCTTTCCACGAAAATTCAAAAACATCTCTTTGCAAGTATATTTGCATCATATAAAGCGCACGTTCACCTCGAAGTGAAAAAGATTTTAGTATTGCATTACGTTGTTCAAATACAGCACATGGCTAGATCATAGAGGTTACCTGTTGCTTGCTCCAGTACAGCTCATAGTTGATGATATTCTCTCCCTGGTGAGACGGTCTAGTCCAGCTGACGGCGATAGAGGTCGCCGTCACACTGGCAGGCTTCAGGTCAGACGGTTGACTGGGCACTGGACAGAGAGTGAAGACAATGTTTGACAGGACAGGGTTGAAGGGGACTGGGTTAGTAGAGCCAGGTTCTCTGGGCAGAGGGTAGAGACAGGGTAACTAGTGACAGGCATTCTGGGCACATGAGAGTGACAGAGTTATTAGTAGCACACACGCGCTCCGGGAACAGAGGACTGACCAGGTTAGTAGTGCCAGGTGATCTGGTTTCAGGAGAGTGACAGAGTTAGTTGAGCAGGCTCTCTGGGCGTACGAGAGTGAACGGGTTAATGGTGCCAGGCACTCTGTGTATAGGCGAATGACTGTGTTAGTAGGGTCATGTGCTCTGGTCCCAGAGGAGTGACACGGTTTGTAGAGCTGGGTGGTCTGGGTATGGGAGAATGATGGTGTTAAAAGTGCCAGGCGCTGTGGGCACAAGTGACAGGGTTGGCATAGTAAGATGCTCTAGGCACATGAAATTGACATAGTTAGTAGTACTAGGCGCTCTGGGCACAGGAGTGTGACAGGGTTGGTAGGTCCGGGCGCTGTTTATATGAAGGGACAGGGTTAGTAAGGCCAGACGTTCTGATTTTATGAGTTACAAAAAAATAAAATGTAGATTTATGTGAATTGTTTTTCAGCAATATATAGGCAAAATTGTTCAAATCCTTGAAGAAATTATTTCATTTTCCCGCGCTAAAGTTAAAAATATGTCAAGCGGATCTTGACACCTGGTACGTAAAAAACACCGTACTTAACCAGCAACAGTCCTTACCTCCTTGCTGCGTCTTGACTTTGACAGGGTCAGACAGAGGCCCGGGCCCCATGCCTGTGACCGCCTGAACGCTGATGGTGTAGATACTGTGCGGCACGAGCTCGCTAATGGTCGTTAGCTTATTCTCCTGCACCGTCTGGCTCTTCCAAGACGACAGCGGCAGCGAGTCGTTGTTTGTGTAGTAAACCTTGTAGCTCTGAACAGAGAACACCAGGAAAGTTACTTCACAACTCACCATGCCGGAGGGCCTAACTTCCAACAAGTTGACAGGTTATCCCGGGTTTCTATCAACGACACAACGCTTCAACAATATGAGGCAAATACAGCATTGGGTAACAACACATCGACAACACCAGAACGCATGATCAGTCAATGGGTCTTCACTGTGCCTGGCGTGTATAATAAGGGTCCAGGTTCCCTAATTAACCTGAGGTAATTGTTGAAGGAACTTCATGGCTCTTCGAGCACTCCAGGGGATGCATTAATAGCACTGGCAGGAAGCGAGAGTACTGTTGTAAAACTGGCTATCGTGACCATTGTCACTAACGAAGATATCATGAACAGTGACTGCCGAGGCGGGCTTTCTCAGCGTCGATAGACTTCGAAGTTGGTAGGGATGGTAAATACGGTTGCATAGTTACTAGTTTCTTGAAGCGTTCGTGTTTTAGAGCGTTATGCAACTAACACTGACCGTGATCTGTCCGTTGGGGGCCTCAGGTTCCTGCCACTGGATGACCATCGTGGACGAAGAAATCGGTCGCACGTGAACACGACGAGGGGAGGAGCCAGGCTCTGAGGGAGAATGGGGAAATTAGGGGGTTGGTGCTAGACTTATGGAGGTGACCGTCCATTAGGGGGAAAAAGATGTAGGGTCAATCATGTAGAGTACAACAAGCGAAGGAGAAAAAGGAGACTATACAATTCAATATGGCGGAGAGCAGCGGTTTGAAAATCAAGGTCATTCATTCGGAAAGAAGGACAGTGTCGATTATTTATATAATCAAATAAATTATTGATGAGTGAAAAGAGTACGGAAAATACCATCACAAAGCGGCCTTTTGACGAGGGTGAGCATAAGCAAATAAAAATACGTTAATTTCTTGAAATTTTTCTAAATAGCAAAATTATAATTTTCCACAGTTGATTCCATTTGACAACACCGATGGTCATTAACTACAGCGAGACAATTCCCTAGCAGATCAGAATCATGGATAGAAAAATTAAACTGTGTATATTCACGAAAAAGTAAAGGGTCGCGAAATGATTCAATCATCTCTATAGTTTAATGATATTATATTTTTTCCGTTTGGATACATGTTCCCGCGCATGGCTAAATAGACTCCAAACAAGAGTTTTGAACTCCAATTTGATTAAAATCAACTGATCGAACACACGAGGCAAAGTGTGACAAAGTTGACTGGGTCAGACGATAGCTGGCGTTCGTTAGTCTCTACCGTCCCATCTCCGATACTTTTCCAACACTTTAATGTGTAATTTGTATGTGAAAAATGAAAACCAAAAGAAACATACAACAAACTAGAACGTCGAACATGTATACATCGTTCATCATTTTCTTACATCATTATCCGGGATTGAAGATTCAAAGCTTGAAGGAATCCTTGCAACAATATGGTTTGTAAGATCGATACGACATCTAAAAATAGCCTTCTAAGACGATATTTCGTTCAATAGGAAAAGTCTTGAAAGATTTTGGCCTATGAAGGTTGTGCGTCTCTAGCCAGTCTATTGAACGTGCTAACCAAATGAACCGACAAATGGGAGTGTAATCCCACCGATTTAAACATACAACAAGGGAAATCAAATTTTTGTAGAAGTTAGTACTGAAAGTCAAAATGAGCAAGAGAGCGAAAACCTGAAGCTGACTGTAATGATGGAAATTTTGTCACAGAACACCAACCACCAACTGATGTTTGTATTGTAGTCACGCAGAAAGGTGATCGTGGGAAAGACGAATAGAGTATAAAATATATTAAAAATACAGTAATGGTAACGATGGCGAATGAGATTATAGGGAATCAAAGAAAACAAAGTAGAGTAACTCGGAAGTGATTAAAAATGACGAAATGGCGTGATGGTTAACTTGACAAGTTCATTGGGTATTAGATGAGCCAACAGCACGGGTTTATGCGCCGACAGTGATACGATAAAAAAAAGCCCTGGTTACAAGAAAAAAAGATGTTTGACAACATATCTATGGTTGTGGTGTTATAGTATAAAAAAATAACAGGTCAACTTCAGCCCAGTGTCGTGATTACATTGATCGATGAGCAACAACAGAGGATAGTTTTTACACGAATTAAGGGAAGCAGCACAACGTATTTAAATTTAATGACATGGAATTGTATACAATCAGAATATGATGCAAAACTTGAAGGTTCAATTCCGTAACGGTTATTCATCCTACACATTTTAGTGCGGGAACCAAAAAAATAGTTACCGTCAATACACGCCAACCGTGGTTGTTCCCCTAACAACGAGGGTCACAAAGAATGGCAGAATGCCTAGGGCGTAAACATGCGGACAAATATGATCATGTTGAATAAATGTCAAGTGCTTGGAACATGCAATACCTACACCCGGGTATTCAGTTCGAGCGGGATTTTTGTAATGATATTGCACCCTCAAAATTTACAAACTGTTTTTCCTCACTTATATAGCTTGGTATATTATATGCATTGCCTCTATGCATCGTATAAAAACCTTTCACAACACTTCTGAGAGTGTATAGCTCATATTCTAAAAATTTTAAGCCTTCCAACAGACCCGATCAACCAATCGAAGAGCACCTGCGCTTATAAGGTTGAAAAGCATAGATGCTATGGAAGCATCGACAATCGTACCTATCGTACCATACCATAATAGAAATAAGTAGAAATGTAAATCCATACTAGAAAATAATTACCGTTCTTTACTGCTCATCCTTACAAGTAGAGCAATGTGAATAAAGAAACGGAGAACACGTTGGTCCTTGCAATGTCATCTCCAATGGGGAGGCGCCCTCTGCCGGCCCCTGTTGGCAATGTGGTCTGGGTCTGGAAGCAATTTAGGTGCGGCATTGGTCGGGGCCGCACTTAGAAGGCCCTACATTGTGTGGCGCTGCGGGGTATGCTGGACATGCCGGGCCCGGACTGCTGACTCAGCAGCACGGCCAACAGAAGACATTGCAAGACGGCCCTCAGCCACCGGACACGATTTGTTGTGGATCAAGTAAAGCGAGAGCGACCCAGTACAATTCGGAGGCTAGTGGCTGCAGCCCATCTAAGTACGGGGGCTAGTGGTTGTAGCCCGTCACAAAGCGGGGGCTAGTGGCTGTAACCCGTCACCATGGAGGGCTAGTTTCTGCAGCCCGTCACAATAGAGGGCTAGTGACTGCAGCCCGACACAGTACGGGGGCTAGTGGCTGTAGCCCGTCACAGTGCGGGGGCTAGTGGCTGCAGCCCGTCACAAAGGGGGCTAGTAAGTGCAGCCCGTCACGATGCGGAGGCTAGTGACTGCAGCCGGTCATAATGCGGGGGCTAGTGGCTGCAGCCCATCACAATAGGGGGCTAGTGACTGCAGCCCGTCACAATAGGGGGCTAATGTCTACAACCCATCACAATAGGAGGTTAGCGGCTACAGCTCATCACAATAAGGGGTTAGCGGCTGCAGCCCGTCACAATAGAGGGCTAGTGACTGCAGCCCGTCATAATAGGGGGCTAGTGGCTGCAGCCCGTCACAATAGGGGGCTAGTGGCTGCAGCTCGTCACAATGCGGGGCTAGTGGCCGCAGCCCGTCACAATGCGGGGGCTAGTGGCTGCAGCCCGTCACAATACGAGGGCTCAGTCCTGCACAATAGAGGACTAGTGACTGCGGCCTGTCACAATAGGGGATTAGTGACTGCGGCTCGTCTTAATAGAGGGCTAGTGACTGCAGCCCGTCACAATACGAGGGCTAGTAGCTGCAACCCGTCACAATAGGGGTCTAGTGGCTGCAATTTGTCACAATGCGGGGGCTAGTGGCTGCAGTCAGTTACAGTACGAGGGCTAGTAGCTGCAACCAGTCACAATAGGGGACTAGGGGCTGCGGTCCGTCGCAATACGTGAGCTAGTAACTGCAGCTTGTCACAATACGGGGGCTAGTAGCTGCAGCCCGTCACAATACGGGTGCTAGTAGCTGCGGCCCGTCCTTTTACGGAGGCTAGTGGAGGCGGCCCGTCCCAATACCGGGGCTTGTGGCTGCAGCCCGTCCGAATACGAAAGCTAGTGGCTGCAGCCGGTCACAATTGGGGTCATTTTACCAGCCTGTCCCAAACCGTGGTTTTAGGCTACAGCTCGTTACAGTACGGAATCTTATGACTACAACCCATCCTAATTGGGGAGCCAGTAACTACAACCTGTCACAAAACGGAGGCTTGAAGCACGACCACGTGGCAACACAAGGGCTTATGGTGGCGACCCGTTACAATACGAGGGCTTGTGACTACAGCCTGTCATAATACGGGGCTAGTGGCCCCAACTCTTCACAATAAGAAGGCTAGTGGCTATACCGTCACAATATAGGGGCCGATGGCTACACCCGTCACAATGAAGAATTCTTGTGACCACGGCCCGTCACAGTACGGTGGGCTCGTGGCTACTACCTGTCACAGTACGGGGCTACTGGCTCCAGCCCGTTACAAGTTGAGGGTCTTGTTGCTACAGATTGTCAAAATGAGTGGCTAGTGACTTCAGTCCTTCACAGCGGGGTAGTGGCTACAGTAAAGCAGACAACTGGTAATTGAATTCTTGATTGTAAATAACACTCACTATGAGGGATCGGTTCAACAAAGTCAGTGTGCTGTAATTGTTCAAATACAATAATAAAACGAGCAATCGTCAACGAAACAATAGAATACAAATTAAAAAAATCAGTTCTTATTTTACAGGCCTTTCGATGAATTCTTGTCTTAATGCCGCTAAAGAAGGTTGAGTGATGTACTAGGGAGCAAGTTGGCGGTAGTCCTGGTAGTCAAAGCAAGGTGGCGGTAGTCCTATAAACATAGCAAGGTGGCGGCAGTCCTGGTAGTAAAACAAAGGTGGCGGTAGAAGTGGTAGTCAAAGCAAGGTGGCGGTAGTCCTGGTAGTCAAAGCAATGAAGCTGTAATCCTGGTAGTCAAAGCAAGATGGCGGTAGTCCTGGTAGTCAAAGCAAGGTGGCGGTAGTCCTGGTAGTCAAAGCAAGGTGGCGGTAGTCCTGGTAGTCAAAGCAAGGTGGCGGTAGTCCTGGTTGTCAAAGAAAGGTGGCGGTAGTCCTGGTAGTCAAAGCAAGATGGCGGTAGTCCTGGTAGTCAAAGCAAGGTGGCGGTAGTCCTGGTATTCAAAGCAAGGTAGCGGTAGTCCTGGTATTCATAGCAAGGTGGCGACAGTCCTGGTAGTCAAAGCAAGGTGGCGGTAGACGTGGTAGTCAAAGCAAGGTGGCGGTAGTCCTGGTAGTCAAAGCAATGTGGCGGTAGTCCTGGTAGTCAAATCGAAGTTGCGGTAGTCCTGGTAGTCAAAGCAAGATAGCGGTAGTCCTGGTAGTCAAAGCAAGGTGGCGGTAGTCCTGGTAGTCGAAGCAAAGTGGCGGTAGTCCTGGTAGTCAAAGCAAGATGGCGGTAGCCCTGGTAGTCGAAGCAAGGTGGCGGTAGTCCTGGTATTCAAAGCAATGTGGCGGTAGTCCTGGTATTCAATGCAAGGTGGCGGTAGTCCTGGTAGTCAAAGCAAGGAAACGGTAGTCCTGGTAGTCAAAGTAAGGTGGCGGTAGTCCTGGTAGTCAAAGCAAGGTGGCGGTAGTCCTGGTAGTCAAAGCAAGGTGGCGGTAGTCCTGGTAGTCAAAGCAAGGTGCCGGTAGTCCTGGTAGTCAAAGCAAGGTGGCGGTAGTCCTG
>SDVV010037623.1:0-10818 GCA_016164225.1 Gammarus roeselii
AAAAAATACAACTTGTAACTAAATTAAACCTGAAATATTGTTCTACATTGTAGATAGAAACGTAATACATGTTAATATTCCGATATTGTATAAAATACCCAATACCTTGCATCGAAGATGTAAACTGTACAGAGAACATACAAAACTGAAAGACACATACTAAAACTCGCGAATTATAACAAAGCAAAAAGATCAATTCTCTACCATACCCAAAACATACAATAAAAACCGTGATGAACGAAAAAAAAAGCATGTAACCAACCAACAACTGAAGTGAATAAGATATCAGGACATGCAAGCAACATACGCTGAAACCTATAGTAAATGGTGAGGAATACTTCTACACGAACACGCTATACTATATACAAAATCTGAATAAATTATTGTCCTACTCAGTCCAAAACAGGGTTAAGTTAACACTTCTTTAACTAAAGTAACCACGGCTAAATCGTATCAGTGTTAGAACACGCCGTTTTTACTCGTATAATGTGTAGTCAAAGTGTGAGTTTCTCACGATGCGAGCGGCAGGGTTAGGGCTAGCCTCCCCCGAGTTTTGCTTCCTACAGCAAACAGATGTGTGCTCTCGAATTTGGTTGCTCGTCGAAGACCCGTCATCTAAGGGGAAGTCATTTGTGCCTGTATGTTGGAACGAGATTAGCGATTCTGGTGATCGATATAGGGGTAGCAGCAATTGACTCTGTATTTATTTTCTATTGCCTTCATAGCCCTGTATGTTTTACCAAAATGGAGGATGAGTCAGGTACGGTTTCGGTGAGCCAACAAGATATATGGAACCGGGGGGACACGCCCTTCAGAGGTTGACGAACGGTGGGCCAACGTCCTAATTGGACAATTCCCTTCAACACGTTTTACTATAGCGGCTATCGCTTCGTGGCAGCGAGTGGGAGAATCAGGGGCACCGCTCGATGGACGGACAGTGTAGAGTTGGGCACTGTAAGGTAAACTTCTCATTCACAACGCACCGTCTCTATTTGTCTATTTCCATCGCTTACTATTATTAGCCTCCGCGTTTGTGCAATTGTAAACTTATTCAGATATCATAACAGCTACACAATATAAATCATACACCTTGACTTGTAGCTGCTGTTATCATAGTATCACATTCCTTATTCATGTTATGAGAAGTACCTTGTTTACTTGTTATTGTTATATTATATAAAATATTATCATAAAAACATCTTGTCTTCATTACAGCCTTGCTCTGCCTTTATTGTATTTTAACAAATTTTATTTAAAGTTTGCAACACCGGTGGCAGCGGACGTGGAATTTTGAAGCAAACAAATGAAAATTAGATTAATCACTTTAAATAAATTAAAATCATCTTTTTATAACATATCGCTTCAAGTTCCCTTACCCACTCCTCCGTTGAGATGTTCAAACCAGCCTATGCACCTCTCATGTCACACGCTACAAATTAAAATAAACCAAACATACAATAGGGGAGCGATTCAGCCTGGCGAGAGATGAGGGGAAAACAACAAGGCGACGTGGACCGAGTGCCACGTCAACCCCCCTCCCTGCCCGACTTTTGGCCGCGCGTCAGGCAGAACCGAGGATGGAGATTGGACAGCCGTTTGTCACTCTGTGGCAGAAAGACGCCGGCGCGGACCGAGCGCCACGTCACTGCTGACAGTCGTTCTGTCGTCCTGGGATGTCAGGCTGGCGGAAGCAGACCCCTCTCTGCCGAGACGGCCCGTTCTGTCAGGACAGGCAGTTTCGAACTGGCCGACAACGCTGAAGGTTTCTTAAAAAGTTTTTGACAAAAAAAGGCATAAAAACTGAACGTTATCATATATCTTTAAGCAGTGAACAATCGCAGTAGGCCGCTTTCCCGTAAGACGTGATATTAAGGAAGTTCGTGATAAAATAATTTTACCACACTTGAATTCACCATCTTTTCGTCATTCATCCTGCTTAGGTAACACAAGGTACCGAGAAAAATATCCAGTGAAATTTTTACATGTATGCTTCCAGCAATATGTCTAACCAAAGCAATTATGAAATATATGCAACTCTCTGTATTGATCCTAACTTTCAAATAGACTGGTACATACATGGTCACTCACCCATAAATCATATCATGGCCTATTGCGTGGCAAAGTTCATACAATGACCTGTTTTGCGTAAGTAGGTATAAAATGCTTGGTGACGTTTAATGATAAAATGTTCTTAAAGTCATTAACTGTTCGATTTCTTTTTGATTCATGACTCTTCTATCTTAATCAAGTAATCCGACATTTATGAAATTATCAGTCCTAATGATAGATGGGATTGTGCACTAAGCTATGTCATACGATTGAAGTTATCGCGTGACTCGTAATAGTAAGTAGCAATTAAGGTAATTTAATTCATTGCGAGTCGAGTTCGCGTTTCATCAAACGAGTAGATATTTGGTAGCGTTCCGAAGTGAAACCTAAAAGGATG
Organism: Gammarus roeselii; assembly: GCA_016164225.1. Lineage (NCBI taxonomy): Eukaryota > Metazoa > Arthropoda > Malacostraca > Amphipoda > Gammaridae > Gammarus > Gammarus roeselii. Next base: position 2,447 of record SDVV010037623.1, read on the forward strand.
GATGCTTGCGATGAAATGATTATGTGATTAGTTGGACGTGAATACGAGTGTTGAGCAGGCTTGACTGATGCGATATAGGTGTATGAAACATGACCAGGAGAGTAGAGGCATGAATTAACAAATTGACCCACATAACATTCATAAATACAAAATACATGCAATGACTCAGTAAATCAAGGGAGGCCACGCGCCAGTCGTTCCTAAACGATAATTCCTGAATCGGGTCAGACGCGCAACAAAATAAAGGGTGGACCGTCGTGTTGTTCCTATGAATAACAAACAAGAAGCCCTTACTGATGAGTTCGATCTGACCTACGTGCAGACATACAACTAATCCAAGTGTGTTTGAGTTATCCACGGAGTCCGCATACTAATATATGAAAAAAGACCAGAATATCTTAATGTCAAGGAAGTCACGTTAGAGGTGAACTGGGCATTATGAAATTCAAGCGCAGCTAACCCCAATTTACTTGAGCAAAGCAAATCACACCGCACCACAAAACTCCAACAAACGCTCATGTCAACTAAACACAATACATCGAAGGCTAATTAAAGTGGGATGATTGCCCCTTGATCGAACTTGAAATGCAGTTTGGGTACAAATTATATAAGCACCGATCATCATCAAATTCAAATTGAACTTTCGTGGAACGATAAGTTGCTACCAGTTTTGACAGAGGCCAACTCGGCGAGAATATAATTTTTTGAATCATTTCTACCATTTACCGTACCATTTTTGAAGATACCATCATTGTCACATAAGCTAATATTGTGCTTCATCTTCTATAACAGAAGTATACTTATTCTATTTCTATGCTCCAGTATCGTATTATTCGGATTGTCAATCATTGAATCATTTCCTAGCTTTCATGAAGGGTATATATTCAGTGCTATGTATATATTTTATGAATAACTTATGTCGTCTATTCACCACTTCATTATTCATACAATGTTTCACTCACATCTTTACAATATGTTAGCGCATTTCGTCATGAAATATGAGTTTCCAGTGTTATGCATATATTTTATCTTTTCAACCATTTATCATTCATATTTTACCCCATCTTTACAATATGTTAGCCCATTTCGATTTGCCTACCCCATGTTCGGATCGATTTTCTAGTCCCATGTGTTGGCGGTTTTCCCAACCCCATGTAATTCGTAATTGCCCCATCCCATGTATTTCGTGCCAGGCATTCCTGATTCTTACCTCAAATAAGACGTTGGCGGTTGATCATTGATTATAATTTTAAAATTTAATCTGTTGCATGAAATCAGAACCGGCGGCAAATTTTAAATTGAATTTTTGTTTACATTAACTCAAATAGTGTTTGTGACAATAAAGTTTTGTGTGCAATCTTTAAAAAAAATTGAAACCCATTGCCAGATGATGGAAATAAATGATTTAATAATAATAATAATAATAATAATAATAATAATAATAATGATAATAATAATAATCAATAACCAACGAAGACAATTAGACGCGCAATTGAGCAATCATGCCTCAAAAATTGTGATTTAACCCAATTTCCGTTTCCAGGCACAGCGCAAAATCTGTGCATTTCGAAAAAGACAGAATCACGTTGGACTACCTCCAGGCATGAGCACTAGACTGCGTGGTGTAGAAAAAGAGTGACCTCGAGGACGTCTAGAACTCCGCGGCTACCGAAAAGGACATCGAGGAAGTCTAGAACCCCGCGACTAATGAAAAGGACATCGAGGATGTCGAGAATCCCGCGGTCAATATAAACAAAAAAAGACTGACCTCGAGGACGATGTCACTATAAGAAGGGGAGGTGCTATAACACTTCGTTTTGACGCTTATAATATGTGCCAAAGTGTGAGTTCCTCACGATGCGAGCACCTGGATTAGGGCTAGCCTCCCCCGATTTTTGCTTCCTTCAGCAAACAGATGTGTGCCCTCGGATTTGGTTATTCGTCGAAGACCCGTTGTCTAATGGGAGGTCATTTGTTTCCGTCTGTTGAAACGAGATCAGCTATTCTGGTGATCGATATAGGGGTAGCAGCAGCTGACTATGTATTTATTCTCTATTGCCTTCATAGCCCTGTATGTATTACCAAAATGAAGGAGGAGTCAGGTACGGTTTCGGTAAGCCAACAAGAGATAATGAACCGGGGGGACATGCCCCTCAGGGGTTGACGAACGGTGAGGCTACTCCCTGATTGGACAATTCCCATTAACACGTTTTACTGTAGCGGCTATCACTTCGTGGCAGCGAGTCGGAGAATCAGGGGCACCTCTCAATAGACAGACAGTGTAGAGTTGGGCACTGTAGGATAAACTTCTCATTCACAACGCACCGTCTCTTTTTGTCTATTTTAATCGCTTACAATTATTAGCCTCCACATTCGTGCAATTGTACACTTATTCAGATATCATAACAGCTACACAATATCAATCATACACCTTGACTTGTAGCTGCTCTTATTATAGTATCACAATCCTTATTCATGCTTTGAGAAGTACCTGTTTCACTTGTTATTGTTACATTATTTAAAAAAAGACTCATATAAACATCTTAACTTCATTATAACCTTGCTCCACCTTGAAACGTATGTTAACAACCTTTATTTGAAGTTCGCAACAACAGAATGTCATATATATTTATAAAATACCAAAATGACTGACTAATTATGCCAGAATTAGTGTGCTACATGGGAGACACAAACCTAAATATCCTGAAAATTTCTTCAACTGTATGAGATAACTATTCAAAATTTTAAAAACGACACAAAATTCTACATATGTCAAAGATCATTACTAAGTATACATAACATAATATAATAACTAACAATAAATCCATGTCGTGTAGGTACTTTCGCTATTGGAACACCGCGTCAATGGAACACTGATGTATCTGGTTCAAGTCTGGATAATGCGTTGTGGGGTAGATAGATTCTCGTAACGAAGCTACTGCATCAACTCGAAATACAAACAACAACTCCCCAACTACCAGACATTAATAAACAATACTTTTCCTATTGATATTATATACATATGAAATAAACGACTGGAAAATACACAGAACATTACATAAAATTCAATATCAGGCTGGTACCAAGCATTTGACCGCTAAGAACCCCACCAAACAACCTCCGAATGAGTCAATTATACCCTCACTTGATAGGAAAACAAACAAATATGCATAGAAAAATATACAGAATTATAATCCAGACCTAAATACATAACGAAACATTCACTCACAACATTGAAATAATGACAAATCAGTCATGGAAAAAATACAATTCAACTAACAGATACGAGCAAACTCACCTAATTTGCCAAAGGGCATCCAACTTTTTGCCTAGGGGATCACTACACCCCACCCCTCCAGGAACTTGTTATAACGCTATCCCTACCAGAACCGAATAATAAATAGATATATATCTACTAATATATATATATATATATATATATATATATATATATATGTGTATATATAACGAGCAACAGTTAGTGCCCAGTTATACCCCCGATACAACCATCTAAAGAAGAAAAAACGTATATAAATACAATAAACATCTTAATTCAGGGATGACAAGTGAAGTCTCATCTATCTTTAAGGGGTGCGCTATTAAAGTAAACGCTTCGTAAGAAGTCGTATACGTCAAGGGTATTACCATCAGGAATTTATGGTGAGATACCTTCTAAATTTTCAGGATTTTACTGACGTGGTCGAGTTGATATCGAGATAATTCAAGTGGAAATTCTAACGTTGGAAAATATTGGCGACCTTCCATAACAATATTATTTAGTGATTTTAGGTCAATTAATTCGGGGGTTAAGATTCCTTCTTCTAGTAATGAAATGATAATCTCGCTTGATTTAAACGTTGATCTAATATCAGTCATGCTGGCTACTAGTTGATCTAAATTCCATTGTATAGCGTGGTGTATGTCAGCCATTTCTACAGTATCAGCTAATTTCTCAAGTACTTTCTTAACAGCTTCAAAAGAATCAGACACGTTTTTGGAAAGCATGTCTAAGCGTTCATTAGTTAATTTAATTAGCTTATTGTTTGTTGTATGTTGCGATTTAAGGTGTCAATATTTCCTTGATTATTAGTATCAAAAATCTAAGAGAATAAGTAATTTCCTAATAATCCTAATCCTAATCCAATAACTAATGGGTTTCGGGGTTGTCGTCTTCCTGTTAGTAAAGGTCTAATTTCGGACTGATAATTTATCAGGGATGAAGCATTAATTGGATTAGAACTATTTTGTATATTCAGAGAAACATTCGATTGATTTTTGCTGCTAACGTTACCTCTAAGTTGAGTTATTCCTGACTTTTTCAACATGGTCCAGATTATTGTAGCTTGATCCCGAAAAGCGTAAAATTAGGTCCATAATTCTGAACCTCGACCATTGCATAACAGGAGATCAAACATTACATGAAGAGTGCTTAGATATTCCGTTTCTAACCTAACTAAAATGAATCCATATCGATTAAGTTGATTTCTAGTTGCACCAACTAATTTAGTGTTTAACAGAACTTTCCCTATTTGAGAGGCTGAGTTCAAATCAGACGAGTATTTGGAACAAGTTGAATTTATAAACGCTAGGTTTACTCGGGATAAAAGGAACGCACCTGGAATATGGGCATATCCGGGCCAAGGGATTACAGTGGCCGGGGTGCTTGCTGCTGCAGATTGGGGTACATTCTCCCGAAATGCAGGTCCTGCTTGTGCCAGGGCGACAAGGGTTACGGCTCTTAGAAGTATGCCGACACATTCCATGGTAGATATTAGTGTATCTGTACATATACATTAAAGGTTAGTTCCTTACATACATTGATAACTTGTGGAGTTAGTTCAATGCATTGATTGATGTTTTTAGAAACAGTAATTCATAATACATAGTTGTTAGTAATTTTAACGATTCCAAAAGAACAATAGGAATGGTTACTTAAAATATACAAAGAATAATATGATATACAAGGAAAAAGGTATGGCTGTGGCAGCGATGCAGTGCAGGGCTGATGCCTGGTAGCGTGGGTTGTGATGCTGCCGCGTTGACCTTGTCCTTGGTAGGTGTGCAGTCTGCGTAGCGGAGTTGCAGTTGCATTGAGCTGGGCTGGAAGAGATGCGGTGGGCCGCAAAACTGCCGTGCAGGAGCAGGTACACCGGGTGTGTTGGCCTTTTGACCTTCTCGCGTGTGCTGGCAGGGCTGTCTGGATGCTATGGCGGCTTGCAGGCTCTTCGAGTACAGACCTGTTTAGGCGGCAGAGTGTCCGCTGGTGGCATTGTGGTCTGCTGCTGCTGAGGCAGTGCAGGTTGCGTGGAGCATTGTTGCGTCCGTGTGATGATGTAATCGGAGTGTACTATGTATGTTTTATTAGTGGCAATTTCTTGTAACTCACAGGCTTTTCCTTTGCTTTTGATAATAGTAAAGGGTCCATGTACAGGCAAGTCTAGCTTTTGTCTAGAAATCTGTCGAAGGGTGGCATAAACTCGATCTCCAACTGAGATGCATTTGGTTGTTCTTCCCACGTTGGTGTAAGTGGTGTAAGAAGATTGAGCTGCAAGAAGAGTGTCTCTGCAATGAGTTCGCACTTGTTGCAGGCGTCGCATATGTTGATGAAGATCGTCTTCACTGTATTGCAGTTTAGGAGGTGTAAAAGTAATGCTTTCTGAATCGTAAGCAAACAGGGCAAAGAATGGGGTCTCTCTTATGCTACTGTTGTACGCATTGTTGATGGTTAGCTGTATTGTGGGTAATAACTTATCCCAGTCATTGAGTGCTAATTGATTTGGCTAAATTCTCAATAGTTTGTTTATTTCTCGATTGATGCGTTCAGAGAGTCCTTGGGAAGCTGGATGATATGGGGCTATTTCCACTTTTTTAGTGTTGTAGTATCCCAAAAAATTAATTAGTTTATCAAAGGTGTATTCGGGTGCGTTATCAGTTATCAAAATGCTACTCGATCCGTAATTGGAATTGACTTGTCGTAAGGCTTCTATTATGGAATCGGTGTCTTTGTGTTTTAATGGGATAAGGATCGTGTATCTGGTCGTGTAATCTCTGATTGTCAGTATGTACTGGTTTCCATCTTCTGTTATTCTTAGAGGACCAAGAATGTCGGATGATATGGTGTGGAAGGGTCGGATTGGAACAGGATATTTTTCTATGGGACAAGGTTTGGGCACTTTTTTTGCTTGAGTGCACAACTCACAATCATCACAAAATTTGTTTATCAGGAGTCGTTCATGCGAATTGTAGAAGTTTCTAACAAATACTTTGAGTGTTCGTTCGGGTCCTTTGTGACCTGCAGTTGTGTCGGTGTGGACTAACTTGAATGCTTGGGGCATTAAGGTGTTGGGAAGGTACGGTACGAGGAATTCATCACTCAGAGTTCCTCTTTTTATTTTTCGTATTATGTAGAGTACTCCCTGTACGATCCTACTATTTAGCAAGATATTAGCAGAGAAGGTTTTGACGTGTTTTGGTTTTTAGAGTGAGTACTGTCCTTTCGTAATAGTCCAAAGAGTTGTCTGCACGCAGAATCTTTTCTTTTCACAGTTCGTTGTTCCTGTTCGGTCCATGGAACTTTCTCTGGAATGTAGTCTTGTAGAGCGGCGTTGCAGCTCTCATTTCGTGCAAGTAAATCTTCGTGGAGCTTTGTAGTCAACGTGTTAGTGTCGTCATTGTCCACTGGTAATCTAGATAAGGCGTCTGCGAATATGTTTTCTTTACCTTCTATATAATGGAGGTTAATGTCATCTTCTTGGATTAGTAAGGCCCATCTTTGTAGACAATCGTCCTTTGTGGGTTTCTTCAGAGCACCCAACAATGGTTTATGGTCGGTGTACACGTGTATCGTAAACAAGATAATTATGTGCCTGAACTGCTCGAGTGCATATACAAGAGCTAAGGCCTCTTTCTTCGTAGCGGAGTAGTTTTTCTGAGCACTGTTTAATATTTTCGATACGTATGCTACGGGATGTAATTTTTCATCCTATTTTTGCATTAGTACTGCGCCTATACCGGAATTCGAGGCATCCGTGTAAAGGTGAAATGGTAAGTCGTAATTTGGGAATTTCACTATCGGGGCTTGTGACAGTGTTATTTTTAGTTTTTCGACCGCATTAGTCTGGGCAGATGTCCATTTAAAGGGGACATTTCTTCGGAGAAGTTCGTACAGTGTTTCTGCAATTTCTGCGAATTTGGGGACAAACATACGAAAGTAATTTACTGCTCCCAGAAAAGATTGGGTTTGTTTTTTGTTTGTCGGCATGGGCATCATTTTAATTGCTGCTACTCGTTCGTCGGTCATTTTCATGCCTTCTTTGGTCATTTGGTAACCGAGGAATTTTACCTCGTTAGCGAAGAAAGTGCATTTTTGGATTTTGAGTTATATACCGGCTTTGCTTAGTTTTCGTAAGATGTTCTCGATTGGTTCTATGTGTTGTTTCGCCGTTTTACTAAATAAGATGATGTCGTCCATGTACGCGAGACATTGTGGACCAAGAGTGTCATAGAGTACTTCATTAATAACGCGAGCAAAGAATCCTGGCGCACTTTGAAGCCCAAAAGGTACTCGGTTCCATTCGTATTTGCTGCTTCCTACAGTGAAAGCCGTTTTTTTCGCGATCGTCTGGATGTATCTCACACTGGTGGTACGCGCTCGCGAGATCTAGCGTGCTCATGTAGGTTGATTGACCCAGGAAGTTTAGTACATCAGAAATACGTGGAAGTGGAAAGGTCAAAGGTTGACTAATATCATTTAATTGCCTGTAATCAATGACAGCTCTAATGTCTCTGTCTCCGCGCTTGACTATGATGAATGGACTGTTATAGGTAGACTTTGAACGAGAAATTGTGCCTTCGTCTAGCATGGTTTTAATTTTCTTGTCTAATAATCCTTGGTAAACGTAGGGAATTCGGTACGGTGCTTTGTTCACTACGCGATCTTCTTTTAACGTCAGTTTTAACTGATCTCCCGTGTATTTTCCGAAAGATTCACCGGGGAGCCACCATGCGTTTCTGTGACGGTTTAATATTTCCAGCAAGGCTGTGGTTTCATTGGGGTCAATACAATTAATGTCCTCTTGCGTCAACAGTTTGTTGCTATCGTCCGCGGGTAAGTCGGGTTCTACTGACTGTGCTACGAGTACAGTTTCCTGCGTTAGATATTCAGCATTACATATCTTAGTGCCCTTTTTTAGAAGTGCTGGTTTGTCGCTCGTATTTGTGAAATTTACCTTCACACTTTTGTTCTCGGCTAGCGTTAGTGCTCCAGCTATAGTCACTTCATTGCTGAGCTGAGTGTGATGTAGTATTACGTCTCGTCCATTAATAATTTGTCGATTTATGGGGACTGTGACTACCATCATAGTATTTCTCGG